>CACSLJ010000402.1:0-21033 GCA_902706625.1 Albugo laibachii | reverse complement strand
TTTCTAATGAGAATGGTGCCTCGTACAGTACTGCTTTTGTTTTAGCAGATTTGACATGTTTTCACTCATAATAATTGCTAACCTTTGAAGGTTTTTGATATTGACCGTCACAAATTTGATACAGAACGAGGCATTTTTGGCATTAAGTATGGAATGGTGTAGGATTGATATCCTCGGTGGAAGTAATCTGGTACTTTAGCCATCGGGATTCGTCCACTTAGTCCATGAATCCAATGCATCTAGACACCACAGCGTTGCCTGCATAACCTCAATCTTATAGAGAGTTATTTCTCCCGCAACATCAGAGCGCAACATTTTGATCTTGACGCTCCTTAGTGGCTTGCTTACTTGATTTTCAGACGCGTGATCGAAGAAAGAATCACATTCATCAATCATTCTCACGTTAATCCAGAGCTTGCATTGCAAGAGATCAATATTTGAATTGCTGGTGCTGAAAGAAGCGCCCTATCGTTGACGTAAAAGCATTTTGACCTTGGTTACGTTTCTAAAAGTGTGAGTTTTCTTGCAAAAAGGTTACGAGAGAGGGAGAGCGCGAATCATTGTAAAAATTAAGGAGCTGAATATCTTTGCTTGACAGGTAGCGTCGGGTTATCAGCATTCAGCAAAGCCTTCAATTAAATTGCCAAGGAAGCGGTTTTGACACTACTGGATACGTGTTAGGCATTGATCCGCATTTTTAAAGAAAACTATCTGGCTTCGCTGCTCAGATGTCATGGAAACCCTAATTTCAAATTTCCCTGGAAAGCCTTCGATTGGACTGGTAGCTAGCATATAAGGTGTTAATGTTGAATTGATGCTCACTACTTGAACACTTGCCATCAGTCAAAGTCCCAGCCGGTGACGGTGCTACTGTATTGCAAATGTAAATCTCAGAGAAAACGACAGTCCCAGCTGATATAGACATATTTATGAAAACTTGGCAGCGTTGACTGGAAAAAGTATTATTGCAGAGTGAGTATGTCCCAAAGATTTATTGGCATACATACGAGCAACCTGTTTTTTAGCCAATAGTTTCTCCTATACAGATTTGATAATAGCGTGGCTGCTCCATAATCCGTCTCTTCTGTCGGCCGCTCTTCCAAAAAAAAGAAATCCTGACAAGCAGTAGCTCCGAGGTTGCCAGAGACCTAGCAAAATCCCGTCTGATCAGTCACCATCTTCCAGCACCCCTCCCCAGGGCTTTTGCCTACTCGAGACCAGAAGCAGCACGCAAAGCTTGAATACGAGGCGCTGGAATTGGCTTATTCAGGATGTCATCTATCATATCATGCGTAGTTACATAGGTCGGTTGATGAGCACCTTCACGGTAGTAATCATCAATAACGTTCAGTCGCCCATCCACATGCTTCGCCTGGCTTGAGCTTGCTTCCTTTTCCAGCTGTTTTATTGCAGCCTGGTTATCCGTATTAATGCACACCAGGAGGGTAACTCGAAGTCCGAGATCATCAGTCAATTTCCCCAATTCAAGAAGCGCTTTCCCGCCAATAGACACAGCAACATATTCTCCCTCAGAATTCGACAACGTCACTTTTGTTTGCTTCTTGCAATGCTAACCCACGATCATTCATTTTTATGCGACCAGTGCCGCTGCTGACTAGAATTCTGTCTTGTTTGTCTCAAGCGAAACCAGCATCAGTAAAACAGTCGGTACGTAGCGAAAACTGGATTTACCGTCGCATTCCAGCGCTAGTTTCAGATCAGCAGTTCCTACGAAGCGAGCGATATGTTTTGCCAGTTTAAAATCACTAATAGTGAGTGCGTGTGCACATCGGGTGCACAGTGCGAGGCACTAGGTCTCTCTAGTCGCACTTTGAACCTAGGTGGAAACTACTGGTTAGAGAGTTGATGTTTCCGATAAAAACGCACCTTCCTGAATACGTCCAAAAAACAAGTGCCCGTTCAGCTCAAATTCCAGCAGATTATGAGTCAAACCAGGATTTTACCACCCAAGACAGAATGAGACGGAGTAGAAGACTCGAAAGTGAACCGAATGATGAGGTTCTGAAGACATTCGGAAAGCCATTGGACAAGATCGAAATCAAGAAAATCGTCTTATGACCCATACCAGCACAACCCGCAGGGGACAAAGCGTATTTTCTGGATGAATTAATAAAGGAAAGGGTTTTTCGATGTCATTCTGAATGCAAGGCCAATGAAGCACCACAGAAGTGGAACGAGGAGAAGCTTTTTCCAGGTCGTGTGAAACAATGCGTTGTCCGGGCTAAATATTTTCCAATTCCCGGCATAGATGGACATGAAAGTTGCGATGCAGCCATTCCAAGGGAATCAAACATACTCGGGGGTTGGAGCGCCGTTTACTTAGTGGGGATAATAATTGTTGCAACAGCTGTCGCATACCAACCCAATAAGTGGCGGAATGTGTATGGAATAGGTAAAAGCTGAATGCCTAGTTCTCTCGTCGCACCTTGCAGTTAGGCTAAATGACTGGTTAGGAAGGCAGCTTTCCGTGATAAAAAAAACAGTTTCCCAAAGATGTTCAAGAAGCAACAGCATATGCAACTCAACTGCTCATCCTGCAAACCAATGTATTTTTAAGAAAGCAAAAACAAGTGAGGAATCTGTCAGTTCTCTCTGTTGTCTGCCGTGCCGTACCCGATCTGGTATTCGATTGGAAAGTTTTTTTTGGGTGCTTCTGCTTGCTCAAGTCCGAATTTAAAGTCTTTTCCATCGTCGGTAATCTTCATATTGGTGACGTATTTTCTAAAAAAAATTCCGCCAATAGACCACACATCTTCCTTGCTCGGTATTATTGCTATGAAGCATGACCCGTTCATGGGATCTTTCAAAACATAATCATATCCTGACAAGAAGTAATCGGTGGTGTCACCTACAAACTGGAAGTGTATAGTTGGAAAATACTTCACTTTCTCTTCGTCACATTTGAAGCGCATATACACGTGGGATTCATGACGGATTATTCGATGCTCCATAATGAGATACTCGAATTTATTGAAAACACTTTCTGGGACCATTATATCAACGTGCTCATAGTTGAATGAGCCAGCTTTTTCTATATTAGGCTCTCCAGATAATGTGATATTTGCATTTAATTTTCGACTTAGAAAATACGGAAAGTCAATTTTGTCGTTTTGTATTCCTATCATTTTTTTTAACTTAACCGTAAATGTCTCGAAACCGACGGGTTCTTTAATAGACACACATGGGCGATCAGGATGAATCCATTTGAACGTTAGAGTAGTTTGCGGGTTTTGTGCGAGGAACATTGCAATGGCTGTATTGTTGACAGGGCGAAAGATTGCAGGATGTGGGTCATGGTGAGGGAAATTGATTTCCTTGGATTTGAAGTAAAGTGTTTTCCTCAGCATCCCGCTGCCGACATGGTCTTTGTAGTTGAACATCTCGAAGTTGAGCTGTAGTCGATTTGAATGTTCATGGATCTGAAGGAACGTATAATCGTCGCTTTTGTGAGCACTATGCACAATTTGCTCGGAAATTGTATCCATAAGCAGGGGGGCTATCAAGGCATTATCTTCTTGTCCAGCGTAAATAAAGTGGATTCTCCATATGATTGGAAATAGTACGATTTGTTGCAAGGCGCCTCTCATCTCGCTGGCAAGTTGGTAAGTGATTAAACGACCGCTGTGGTTATTGAAATCGCCAGATACGGAATGCATTACTCGTTTGAAGATCCAATGCAGAAGAGTGGAACAGTGTTTTCTCGGCAGCTGCGTTTTCCAAAGGTTGGAACAGAATAGTTGCATCGATCTACCAAATCACACGCGAATAGGGCTAGTTGCAGGGAGAGAAACCAATCAGATAGAAGTAGAGGTGAACGAATGTGTCGTTCACGCGATCAATGTTGCGTAAACGTACCCCATAGAATAAAATTTACTTTTCGAATCTTCGAAACGAAAAGTGCCGGCAAGTGGTGCCTATATATCCAGTGAATGGCTGTGGAATGAGTCTCGTTCTATGAGAAATGCTAGCAAATGTTGCCGATCTGAAAAATTGCATCAGGTGATTTTTATTATGTTTGGTAGCTAAGCAAAGAAGCAACGATGCACTTTTAGCTCTGTGAATCCATACTCTTGAATGAATTTGTTTTTACAGTGGCGATTTTTCTAGAAACTATGCATGATTGTATATATGGTGTGGGAATAATTCCAATTCGTGAGCGGAAGAAAGTAGATAGATGCCGGCTGCATTTCCCGCGGCTTTTTGATGTGATGGGAAGAAGCATGAACGGAGACAAAGAAGATCAATATGTCTTATCCTGTATGCCCAGAAGGCACGATGAATGCGTTCGCACGACATTTTGCCCGATGCGACCAGGGTATCGTTGGATGTTTTGCACGTGTACAGTATCTATCTATCAAGACAGCCAAAACATTCAATATTGTGCGCAGTATGACTTTAATAATACATTTTCAAAACAATTGTACTACTTAAAGAAATGTCAACGAGCGTAGAGTGGGAAGAATCGCCTCACCGTGATTTAGTTATGACTTGGCTTCCGATTATGATTGGATAATCCTTCTCTACAAATTGGTGAGCAACTGATCTTGTGGATATTTCAATATTGTCTCAAGATTTCCTTTTGATTATAAGCAATAGCAATGATAGGGGACTTCGCTCGGCACTACGGCATTATGCATTTGACAGAAACGTATGGAATATGTCTCGTGTGCATTCCGCAATGAAATCTATAAGGACCCTACGGGTTCGGTTATAGCGGCTTAGTCCATCTTCGTTTGGGATAACCAGACTATACTTTGACGAATACTGTAAGATGCGCATATCAAGATTCTCGGAATCAGTTAGTATGGTATGAAGTGGCCATTCTAACAAGAATAGGTCTTGCCTTCTAAGGCATTATCCGTAACGAGACAAACGCTCCCGCCTAGATGCCAATTAGACGATACGACTGTACCTGCTATAATACGTGATCTCGAAAATGTGTTTACTTGCACTATATTTCCTCAACATTCACTTAGAGATAGGAGATCTTTGCAGCAAAGACTGACCACTTGTTTTGCGATTTAGCCGGTAATATCAGACAAGTTTTCGATCAAGCACGGGCTTATTTTTCTGATACATTCACTTAATAAACCTAACTGAATCGTAAACAAAAGGCAGGAGGTTTGAGATTCTGTGAGGTCTGGTGTATGCTGTGGAAATTTGGAAGTCCTATTGTCTATACCTTCTCCTGACAATATGTTCCACACGCTTCACCCACCAACCACGTCAATGTGTTCAGAGCACATCCTAAGGTAACCACGCCTTTACCATCGAGGATGATCGGCCAAAAATATCTGTTTCATCACCTCCTACTGTAATAGAAGGCCTAATGGAAGGCGCAAGTACAAAGCAGTCGACGCGTGTATCAAATCGGTAAAATCGCACGCATACAAATCGACACGGAATCATTGTTATGGAAGTCTTGCTAGGTAATACGAACTGCGAGAGTATAGTCTAATATAACAGTAGTTTGTTCGTAGCAGAAAATCATCCCAGACAACTCTCACGTCAAGTAATGCGATAGTATGTTTTTTGCGCTCTGTTCCTTTTTTTATGTGCACTTCATATTGATTTTTTTCAATCTGTCCATCTGCTGTTCGAACCTCAGGCGATGACAGCATCCCATTCAGACCAATTCGGCAGATGAAGTATACTTCTGAAGACATCATACATTAGAATCTTTCCTAGCGGTGAACGAAGAGACATTTTGTTGTGGTGTTGCCTTGCACCTACAGATGCATCTTACATGAGACTGCTACCACCTGAGAAAAGAAGCTCGTGAAAACAGCGTGAAGATAGAGTGCAATCTTTTGCTGCATTATTCAAAGCTGCCGATAGCTGGTGTATTCTCAACGCTGTCAGATTATCCCTCTCTACCAATTGAAAATATAAGAGATGGTCAATTCTATCAGCCTTTGATATGATGCTTTGGACCTGTCCTCGAAATAAAGAAAGCACGTGAAGAGCATTTGCTGCAAGCCAGAAGGATGCAAGATTCTTATAAAGAATCGCTTTTTTCAGCTTCGGATTTCTCGTTGAATCTCTTCAATGTATTTTTGTTATAGCTGTTTCAATATTCTTAGACGAGGTTTGCTTAATAAGATCTCAATTACATAAGGAGCCGACCAAAGATGATGAGCACAGTCGGTGCAGCCGAACTCAGTTAACTATGTGAATCGGCAATGTTTATATTGAGTTGATGTAGTATGGGCATGTTTTTTCGAACAATTAGAGGATAGCGCGGTCTTGATTGTCTAGAGTGCTTGAACGAAGAGATACATCAGTCAAATCGTTTGATGATATCGGTGTGGCATATATGAAGTTGATTTTTCTGTTGCCTTACGACTTTCAAAAGCGGTACCGCGAGCATTCTAAAAGTTGACATTTACTAGAAGCATTCTTATCACACACAATCCTAGCAAACGAATTTCCTAAGTGATTAAGTGGATTTATGTACTGTAGCACATTTGAATTTTGAATTTTCTCTCAAGTACGCAAGTGGCATTCACACTATACTTAACATGTCCATTCGCTGTATGTTATGTCTAGCTGACAAAGGGTGCAAGTGATCGAAAATTACCCAAAACACACGCGTAGCCGCCGTACACGCCAAAAACGCGTGCTCTCCATCCCTTTCTCTTTTTTTCAAAGAACCTTTCACTCAACCTTTGCAGTCCATCACGTCCTCGAAATTCAGTCATCATTTCCCTGGGTTAATGCAGCAGACCCGCGCTTTCTTCATGGCGTCAAAACCGGGCCAAAAACTACACCCCCAGACCGACCGATCGGTCGGCAAGGATAAGTACCGAGAATCGAGCCCACAACGTGGTCGCTATACCCAAGCGAGTCAAACTTTTTTTAACCCTTGGGCGAAGCTTACGATAACAATGCTTCTAAGGACGTCATTCGCTCCTTGGCCCTCCGTGAAGTGGTCAAGTCTGCAGTCGACCCCAAGCCTCAAGATCGAGTGATTCGTCCCTGGTACGAAGCTGACGACAATTTTCGGCTTGGAGGATGCCCTCGCCTCGTTGCACGGGTATAATCAAACAGACGTGTGGACGTTGTCCTTCCCCCCACACGTGTACGACCCTGTATGTGTCCGTGGACTTGACATTTGATTTTACTTTAATGACTGTAAAATTGCCATAAAGCTTGGAGGATCATCCAGCCGTTGCTTGGGGAAGCAACTACAAACCCAGCCATACCGCCAGTATGGTGAATGGCATTGTATCGATCTCAGGAACGTGTCGATCGGTGTGCGTGACTTCGAGATTTTCGACTATTCCAAACGATCCAACGTGCAGTGTGGTATTGCGCCATATGCTCATCAGGAACCCCTTTAATCAATGGATGGCACGATATGGTTTGGATCAACGCAAGCTCCCGCGGCATTATTTCTGCCGACGAACCAACCATTACGGAAGATTTTCCCTGGTCGTGAACACTCAGTGTTTTAACACCACAAACACATGTCAGCACCGTATGAGAAATCAAAGTCTTTGGATTCCGGGGGGAGTATGGTCGCAAGGATGAAGGGCCCCCAATAAAGTCACCCCACCTTCTATTGCGGCAAAACGGGTGGCCAAACAAGCATCGATGACATCTCAGTCCAAGCGTGGCGATCTGGACGAAGCTGCACTAGCAGCAAAGCAAGCAAATGATACAGCGGCTGGAGAGCAAGCCACGTTACTTCGTCCGTTAAATCGCGCCTCATATGACGAATGGACCTACGTCTCTAACGTGTTGGCGTGCAAGAAACCTCCAGTAATACCTGCAGAAATAACGACTTCATGCACGGAGATTCTGAACGAAAATTGTGGATCGTTCACAAAGAGAACTCGCGTTTCATCCATTGGACGACGACAATGACGGGGATGGTATCACTTGCGAGGTCACTATGGGCAATACCATTGTGCGAACCACCCCGTTGTACCCCACGGATACAGTGTCCCCCGTGTGAACAACACTGCATGCTCACTCATCTCAGTACCATATCGAGGCATTCAAGTGTCAGAACAATTATAAAACAGCAGGTTCTCTTCAAGAAAGAGATTCACTTAGATACCAGACTCGCTATGATGGTGACTCAACCTACTCTCATTTCACCGGCGCTATTGCACACTTCCCCTCGGATAAATTTGATCGTGAAAGAACGCATCATTCCGCTAGCTATATATAATTCCTAGGATGAATCGTATGGAGACAGTGCAACACTGCCGGATCGTCCCTAAACCGAGTATGGCACCGAACTACCACTATATGACGTTCTCCAAGAAGAATTTCTCCATACTGCTGAGCAGTGTTCGAAAGCGGAAGCTCTGGCTGTTTTCGATAATTATCTTTGCGCGTTTGGGAAGTCCTTCTATATGGATCCACTTCAGATTGCGACACTTTCACAGCTGGAGAGTTCAGAATGTATTTGACACTACTTTCCTAGTGTGGAACGACCGCACGCTCTTGTCTCGCATAAGCTCGTCGTTTAGAGAAAGCGCTTATCGACAAAGCTCCTCCCTGTATCAGCTTTGCTATTGGAATAGCTTGCATGGTACAGGAAAACTAGAATATGGAAGAGGCCGGTTCGTCTTCCTCCGATATCGAGTCAACTTCAGACGTTATGGAACATCCGTGGCGCTAACGCACCATCGTCATTTAATAGCCTATCAATCAACATTAACGGCCTTAAACAGCCTCATCCTACCCTCTACAAGATATTACTCTCAAGATTCCACATTATAGCGCTACAAGAAACACGTATCAGTACCGTGGATAACCAATGCAAAAGTGGACGCCAATGTATGTATCTTTTGGTCCCCTATTTCCGCCGCCAGTGGTCACAAAGGCGTTGGATTTATTCTGTCAATCTAATCACCCTTTCGGAATGACTGTGAACATCACATAAATCAGTCAGTCCATGATCGATATTTACTACTCGATACATCAATTCTGTCCAACGACTATGGATCAATGTTGTCTATGCCCTGTCATAACTACCCAAACGTTTATCTTTCTTTCAGTCCCTTCCAGATGATTCTCCTGTCGTTTTGCAACATATAGTGCTGGGAGGTTTCAACGTACCGCTCAACCCGCCATTAAATTCCAGCTAGTGGCATCATGGTAGAGCTGGTATAGAGGTGCTACTCCAGTGGGCGATGCAAATGGGACTTCTCGATGCTTGGAGGACTACTCATCCTTCTGTCAGACTATAATGGTCCGAATCGACGTAGTCGTATTGATTATTTTCCATCGTCCGACTTATTTCCCGACTCCATGACCCATATCGATCATGATCATACTGTACAGACACCATTCTCATTGATAACTACCCCTGACAAAACATACCCTCCAAAAATTGCTACTTTTCAGATGATCATCACCTTTCATTTTCACGACTGCCACGCTTTTTGAAGTCTTCTTTGGCGCAAGCCGCTGACCACAAGCCAGCACAAGATCAAACACGACTCAACGCGAATGACACTGATGCCAACTGCCTCCGAGCGCGTACGACTGACAGCGGAGCAAGAGCTGGTGCTTTGCAAGCTCTACAGGAGTAACACAAACTATCGCTGCGCGCGCTAAGCAGATGGGATAGCTCGGCGTTCAAGCTTCCGAAGAACCCGTCGCAGGCAGCACTGCTGGTGCTGTTTAGAAAACCTATAACCGAAGACGCTGCGCGCGCCAACCCTGCCAGCAAAACAAATCAGTAAGTGTGCTGTCTGTCCCTCGAGAATACTCTGGTGCTCTGGATCAGCCGCTGGTAACGCGGGAGACAATGCGCGCGAAGAAGATTAGAGCACTCTCGTGTGCGACGCTGCTACGTCTCCAACGCGAAGCTGGGTCGCATGATTTTCTTGGATGGGTGGATCCAGAAACTACAGGAAGGACATGGGCCGAAACCACAGCGTGTATGCCTGTGCGTTTGCATTTCCTGCCTAAATAAAACGTTTTTGGACAAAAATTATGCTGGTTACTAATAAGAATAGTCCCTATACAACCAAATAACACTTGGTGGACCACTTACCAGTCACTTTTTGGTAACAGTACCCACATTATCAGAAACAGTCCAGGACTCCTTGGAAATGCCCCACATGCTTAATCAAGTCCCCTGAGGTGCACGCTACTCTCAAAATTTCTTGCTAAAACTTTCTCCTTACGAGGCGCTTTTCATGACGAACATAAGCGTGATGACTTACGTTATCTGCGATAATTGTTCCGATGCATCACTTCTCGGTGGAAGGATCAGATTCATTACATCCGTATTCAGATCCACAATAATCTGGAACTTCAGGAGGCGATCGATTCACTCTAACCAAGAGCGCTCCCGATTGATGCTCTGAAGGATCACCCCACCGTACTGGAAACCCACCGACAAAAATCGGCTGCCATCAACAAATTTGATCGCGGCATAAATAAGAGTTAGAAGGCGACCAAATACCTCTTTCACCCACATGCACCGATTCTTGAACATGTATGCATTTCATCAGTTCAACAAGAAATGGATCTATCACAACGGATCCGAAAAAAAAGGCACGATCTCATTGAAAGTTTTCGGCAAACGTATATGAATTCCCTTTGAAGTATTCTCAAATTGACACACGCACTCATGATGAAGAACTGATACAGCAGCTTCTACCACACAGTGCTGCACGGATAGCACCGGATGATAGTTCTAATTTGGACTCGCCCCATACTGCTCATGACTTTTACTGGCAATCAAGTCATCCAAGCCGTTCAAAGCACCAGGATGCTATGGCTTACCCATCGAATACTATCGCCTTTTCTCTTTCGATTGGGTCTGATTCCTGGAACTCGTGCATATATTCCAATTGGATAAGGGACGAATGACCACATTTCAATGACGCGCCTCGATCGCCCTTCTTTATAAGAAAGGAGATCGTTCACTCCCGAACAACTACAGACCTATCACACTCCTCACCCATGACGCCAAACTTGGCCCAAAGATACTTGCTTCTCGGCTCAAAGTCATTCTACCGCAACTTTTACATTCGGACCAGTATGGTTTCGTACGTGACAGACCAATCCGACAAGCTTTGGTGTGCTTTCAGTATCTCCAGGTCCACTTTCACGAACGATCTACCACTGCAGCGGTGGTGTTCTTATACTTTGCTAGAGCATTTGAGAGATTACAATGGCCCACATTTCACCTTTTTCTCCAGCACCTCGGCTTTGGTCCGGCTTTTCGCGCCTGGATCGACACCCTCATCACCTTTAGTTGGGCAGTGAAGTTTGTCAAGGTGATACATTGTCCCCGTCGCTTTTCATGATTTTCGTAGTGCCCATACTGGCATATCTGCGTACTATGACGGGAAACCTTGGAATTTTCATCATTCACTACTCCTAAATCATTCTATTTCTGCTTTCCCAGACGACGTCACCGGTTTACTTAACGACATTGGTGATACACCAACGTTTCTCCAGCATGTTCAAGCTTACGCTCAAGCTGTTGGATTCCATCTAGATTCTACCAAGATTTCAACTTTTCCGGTTTCACCCGTCTACTCCCTACACCGTCAGCAATTCAATCCTCGTACACGACACTGTATCGTTTATTGGGGTTCTACAACATTCTTCAATACGCCGTTTCAACTCCACCTTGGTGTGCCTACAAGAACGACTTGCTTTATGGAAATATCGAGCCCGTACGTTTAGAAGTACAGCGATTTTACTTCGTTCTATCGTGGTCTCTGCTTTGGTATACATCCACTGCCACACTACTCTCCGGAGCATTGGTAACTCGGTTTGGAATCTCTGCAAAGATTTCCTTTTCAAACACTTACCTCGACTACAGCATACCGTGGTCATATTGCAGAAGATTGGAAAACTCGCATATCCGCCTATACAGGGTTCCAAGCTCACAGCGGGAAGTGTTGAGATCTTTTTGCTATTCGACCCTTGAACAATGGAATCGCTTGCTTCGAAGTCCGCACAACACTTAAGTTCACACACACGATCGTTTGCAAGCACCACTATGGCTTCATTACAAACGGATATTCGTCCATCAAAGCGCACATAGATTGGTGCTCATCGTCGGGCTTGCGTGGCTCAAGAGCACTTCGCGTATCTTTTCCGCTTTCACTCTAATTGTAGCGTCAGTAACTACAGGCATGTTGTAGTGCTTGCAATCACGAACCCACTTAAGCAGAATCACCTCTAACTGTGAGCACAGGACGGGCTGGTGTAGCTTCTGGGCTGGGCTGACACTGTTAATGTCTTTACCGGTGAGTATGCGATGAATTGGTGTTTGTGACGGCGCGTGCGGGAATCTGAACGCTGTAACAGCCCTATAACCAAGCGCGCTGTGATTCACTTTGATTTGTGCTCTGTAGTGTTTTCTTATCGCTTGTTTCTGAGTGTTTGTCAGACACACGTACCTGGTGGTCGTGAACATTCCTGCTTTTGTCCTGGTTGCTTCCTCGGTTGTGGTGTTTTGGTTTGCAAGAAGTGAGCAATTTCAATAACTGTTAAGATTAATGTGAGCAAGTGCACTGTAAAGTATTGGATTTGAAAGGCAATTTGAGCTGGACGATGTTTCAATAGGGGCGTGCCTGTACCTACATCTTTCCCCGGGTTGATTAAGTCTTTAAGCTACATAACGATTTTAATGAGGTCGTTTACAAACTACAGTAGATCACATCTGATCCAGGAAGCCGCCAAAGGCCACAGCCCTAACTACTACGGTCACTGCTAGGCCACTGTGAAGAATACTGTAACCTTCTAACTTCACTAGTTGGACGTTATTAGTTTTTATTAAGTTGCGGTTAAGGTACTAGATGACGTAAGGATTATATGTATAGAGTCCAATTGAAGAGATCATTTTTGCTGAGAAATGCTTGTCTTACATTACGCCGCAAGTATTGGGTTCGACTTTGAACATTGTAAGGGCATGCGCTATAGGTACGTCGATGTCCTGTTTGTAGACAAGATCGGCACATTGGCAACTTTTTTTTCTTTGTAATTGTCTACTCCACGTGCTCAAGTTTAGAAAGGTCTCGTCGTGTCGTGTTGGAGTTACGCTTTCCGCTGGGTCATCTTTTATCTGAGCATGTTCCGGTTCTTTTAGAGCTTGTGGTGCTCCACTTAGTATGCAACCGGGGCACGGTGGGGTCTGCCTTGGCACATCTTCACGTGTGGTTAGATCGCAATGACACTAGCTGCTCACGATGTTCCCGAAACCAGTGTTCTTTATCGGGACTGCGCGTAGCCTCTCGAAAATTCTTTGGATCTGGCAGATGCGCAAATTCAGGTTGAAAGACGTGTGAGACGGCAGCATGACAGCGTTTATAGCATCAGTAGATTCTGGTGAGATACCAATTGGACAGCTGTAGTGACGGCAATTGTCAAGCGCACGCGTAGGCTCCAACACAGTCAAAATATCCACGTCCACCGCCGCTTTTTCGAATAGACTTTTTCGTCATTTTCTCAGAACGTCTCAAGTCAGTCAGATTAGGTACACCACAGGACTTTTCGGGACCCACAGAAATTAAATTTCCACTCGAATTTGGAATTTTCACTTGACAAGCTTCCTCAGTCTTCTCCATAGCAGCACGAACACCCTGACGCGTTTGTGCAAAATCTTTTCATTCGGATGCTGCTCTATTGTGCAACACGTCTTGCAGATGCGCACTTTCTTTGTCAGCAAGCGTGGCTACTCGAAGAAAACGGCGTGTCGTAATTACAGCATGATCACGCGAAAGCCAAGCGCGAAACCCTCTCTTTCATCACTCTTCCAGACAATAATATCTTGCTCGGCGCTGCTTTAACGAGTTCTTTATAGGATCACGGTACGTTTCACTTGGGGAACAAAGATAACAATATCTAGGAGACTTGGAGGAGTTGCGATCAGCATCTTAATCAGAGATGCCTTATTGGGACTAAAATACGTCGGCATTCTATTAGGAACGTAAGCTGAATGTTCTGCTGCTGCATCGCCCCAAAACAAAAAAGGCATATCACACGAAAAAATCATACACCGAATCAATTCATCACCCTTCGGTGCATACGTTCAGCCTTTCTATTTCCAGACTGGTTTTCAGCCTCCGTGATTTGGCGGGCAACTCCAGTGTCACGACAAAACAAATCAATGCTCTTGTATTCTCCATCACCGTCAGTGCGAAGCACATGTACGCAACAATTGTATCGTTTCTCAAAATAAACAAAAATTCCTCAAACTTTTGAGCCGCTTGATTATTTGGGTTTGCAAGAAAAACACGGCAATAATTGGTCTTGTGGTCGACAAAGTTGACCAGATAACTGTTGCCTCTACTGTATTGCGGCGTATTTGGACCTTTGAAGTCGCTACAAGTCACTCCCTGGATGTAATCCGTGGGGGCGCTCTCACCAATGTCTTGTTTCGGCTGGGAAGAATTAGTTTGTTTTCCCTACGCACACGTCAAGCAACGCGTTTGTGTGTGGTCAGTTAGTTGAATCCCTGATTCTGGCATACCCTCTAGATGCTCAATCCTGTCTTAGCCTAAATTACCAAAACGCTGGCGAAATTGCGTCAGCGTACCCATATGCACATCCGGACCATAATCGACAGGAGCCACAGCACTCATCACAACCTCTCCAATGGCGCGATGTGCTTTGTTGAAAACAGAACGGTCTACAACCACCACGTGGTTTTTAATCTTCACGTAAAATCCCACATTCCTATATTTCAGGACAGCATGTCGTCCTTGATACTGACCCAGTAAACACCCAAGGTCGGTTAAGCGGCCGTGCGACATCAAATTATTTGTCAATTGTGTTGAGAAGTAAGCAATCGACAGCTCAAGTTCAGTGTGTACATCATCGAGAGAATTGTACAAACACACTTGACTACGTTTCGTCACTTTCAACGGAGTACCATCCGGATGCCGAAACAATTCAATGCTTGCGCAATTTACAGCCTTAAACAGCATTGATATGTCACGAACCAAGTGGCAGCTTGCGCCAGTGTCAAGAATTCAATCATCATCATCTAAATCGTCACTCGAAGTAGCAGCAAATACCCACTTGGTGCTTTTCCTTCACCAGAGCTTTTTCTTCTACCAGACACTTTTGCGTTAGCTTTAGCGCAGCAATATAACGCGCGATATGGCCAACCTGATCGAACTTATGACATCGTCTCGTAACGGTTACCGAGCTCACAAATGCACGAACATTCTGTTTATAAGCAACAGTTTTGTCCTCCAGTCCTTTAATAAAGGATAATCTTCTCATCCTGAGCCAGGTAATCCTTGTGGAACCTGCTGTACTGACTAATTATCAAGGCCTGAGACTCGGGTCGTGCATACTTCACAATATTCTTCAAAATCAGCTCCTCGCCCGAGTTCGTTGTCTCCTGAAGGGCCACAATATACAGCAAGTGGTCATTCTTCGACCGGTCCTGTTCCTTTCGTTCACTGAACTGCTAGATGGCCTGTTGCTCGGAAATACAATGCGATACGAGTCCATCATCTTGTCCATAAAAATTTCAAGAGTCGGTGTCATCCTCTACCAATGTTGGACGCGCTGATTGTAATATCTTGCAGCATTTCCGGAAAGAAACTGCCCAAATCGCGAGACCTTGTACTCCTCCGGATAACGAAAACCACACCCTCATTCATTCCAACCAATCTTCACCAGCAAGAGCTGACCCCATTGTGCGTTTTCAGCTCCAAGTCCCTTATAAATTTCAGATCCATCGAAAGGCTCGATACCGATCTCCCCGTCAGTGAGAGGAAGTTGGGGCCTTAAGAAAGTGTGGGTTCAGCTCGCCCACTTCATGTACACCCATCGGTCCATCTTTCACTCAAAATTTCGGCTGCTTTTAGCGTGTTAAACCTACTTCCTTTTGGCGTTGAAGCTCTGCTCTAAGCTACTTCGATACTGGTTCTGGCCGTGGAGCCTGCCCCGTCAGCCCAAATCCACCGCCAGAAACTTGACGAGCTCTTTCCATCGACTCGACTATACTTGGCCCACCCTTTTCGCGAGCATCCAAGTACTCCTCGTTGATGTCCCTTTCGTGAGCGACCACCTGCGCCTCCTCCTTGTACATTGCCTGCACAATCCAGAGTAGCGCCTTCGAACTCCTCTTCACCGTTTCTTGGGCTCATAACCTATAGAAAATTGGCAGCGCTGTCTGAAAGAAGTATTTATGCAGAGTGAGTGTACTATCAAAGAATTTTAGTCGTACATACGAGCAACCTTCTATTTAGCTACTCGTTTCTCCTATAAAACATTGCTACTACCGTCGTTGCTCGGTAGTCCGTCTCTTCTTTCGTCTGCTGTAATAAAAAAGAAATCCTGACAAGCAGCAGTTCCGAGGTGGCCAGGTATCTGGCAACATCCCGCTTGATCAGTCACCATCTTCCAACAATAATCACGGTCAATAACTCGCCATAGACTCCTGCTGGAA
Organism: Albugo laibachii; assembly: GCA_902706625.1. Taxonomy (NCBI): domain Eukaryota; phylum Oomycota; class Peronosporomycetes; order Albuginales; family Albuginaceae; genus Albugo; species Albugo laibachii. Next base: position 4,616 of record CACSLJ010000402.1, on the reverse strand, counting down.
TAAATGGCACTTGCACGAAAGCTTGTCGCATGTATCTGCTTCAGTTGGTGGTGAAGTATTAGTATTCTCTTCCTTGGACGTATATCAGAAGTTCTTTTACGGAATCGTCTGAGTTTACTGTGCTCGAATTCATGTCAACTTTAACTGCACACTATTGCAAAAGATTTTTTTGTGCGCTGCATTTTACCACCAGCAAAATGCAGCTGTGCAACGCAACAATTTATTGTAGGGTAATAATAATCTATGGAATTGCTTCGAAATAATAATTTTACATCAAAGCACATAATTTGATATAGGAGCTGAAATAGTTGGGAAGTATCTATTTTTCAATCTGTTCATAGTCCGATCACTCGGTTTCGAATCTTATTTTTATAAGCGCTTGCATGGAGAGACGTCATCTGTGAATCTGAAAGCAGTGGAGGGTGGAAAGATATCACCTAAACTGATTAGTGAAAGTATACATGATTGCAAATCAGCCTTGCAAGCCATAAATGTGCTGTGCTCTTTGTACGACATAATTCACTATAGTGGTCACTTTATTACCTAGTGCTACTCGCTAGAGGAATCAGTAAAACATGGCGGCAGCCTTTTGTCGAATCTCGTAACCCTTTCTTTCTTGGCCTGAATCAATAAATTGAAGACTTCCATTAGAACAAAACATTATGAAAGAGGAGTTTAGTCCATCGAGGGAGTCAGACTGTGTAACCCAATCGATTTGTTTGGTTGTCTGGAGGCTTCTGTCATAGATCAACTTAGCTTTTTATCTAATTGAATCACGACCCAAAGCATTCCGACAATCCATCCCTTGTGTGTGGATATGTACATCTAGTCAAAGAGATCAGGGAGGTATATCCCAAGTACTTGGTTTCTTCACTCTGCATTCAGATTATTTTCAGCGATTATCATACAATCTTTGTGATCTACAATTCTGAAAAGCATACGTAGAGTGTGCTGTATTGTCTGTCGTAGCCTAGCCCATTGTTGGTACCCTGTACTCTGAACCGACTACACCCATAGAAGCTTGGGATTTGACACTTCATTCTATCATTCGACCTAGTTTCGAGCGAGCTAAAACACCCCGGTGTGAAAAATCTTGCACTTGATTTCGGAATGGACGGTGTGATCAAGTCTCTCAGCGAATCCTTATTTCCGAAAGCGTTCACGATAAACGGAATGATTCTACGAGAAAAGCATGCTTTTCTGGAGTTTGTGCAGCGAAACCATACTTCGCGTAGGCATTTTGATGCAAATTCTAGAAGGAAGCTTCGTAATAGATTCCATGATAGAGTTGACAATTATGTCTTGATGAAGGGACGGTCTGTGCCACTTCTTTAGCATTTTCGTTAAGTTCATGGATGGAAGATTTAATACCAAACGTTTGCTGTGTTTTGACAAGTGCGAAATTCCAATACAAACTAGTGGAATGCATTTGAACTTGAAAAAATATTCGCTCAATGTATTTCATTTTATAATAACTTATCGTACTCATTACGATAGTAGATACCTATACTGACTTTTATACTAAACTTTCAATCAAAAGTCTACACGGAATCGCCACGCTCGTTTTTGAAGATAAGGAAGTCCTTTCTATATCTTAAGTCTCTAGAAAAGAGTATGTGAAAGGGAAATCCAAACCGGCCTCTATAATACTAGAGGGAAAATTATCCATTTCGATCGCGCAGAAATCTTTTGGATGAAAGAGGTAATCAGACTTGGAAGATACCCGCCGGATCTCCCCCGTGATGACTACTCAGTCCAGTACACGTAAGACAATTGAAAGAAATCTGGAAGAGAAAACTACTAAGATATACTGTATGCATGGAATTAAATTGCGCAGTGCAATTTCAACGAAAAGTAGAAGAAGCAAATGTACGCTTACTTGGATGTAATGGACCAAGGTCTGAAAACCGATAATGCTCTGACTTTGAGTCTGGCCGACTTTTACAACCGAAACAACTCACCGAAACCGTCATTAAGTCTGGATTTGAGCCTGGATGACTATGACTCCCCCAGTCATGGCAGAAGACTTATCGCGGAAAGACAATCTGGCACACACCATGTATGTGAACAGAAGACGAGTCAGTGCAAGAAATACCTCCATCCACAAATTGCTAGATTACCAACGTCTAGTAGTAAGTCGCCCAAATACAATTGATTGATTTTCTCGCCTCAATATTTCATTTGAATTTAACTATAAAGATGTATGAGCGTAAGTCTTCCCAATCGCTCCAGTTCACAGTTCATCTACACAGATGAGATAAGATGCTCCTCTCAATAGCACATACCGCCAGCTGTATTATCTCTTCCCATGTAAAACGCCCATCAGCTCCAAAACTTGAGTCATCCAACCACGTAAACAATTTCCAAGCTGACAACTGACAGATGTGTCCCAAGTTTCACATCCATACAATTGTCTCTGTTGACCAATCAAGTACTTGCTCCCAGATAACCGGCTTTACCCAACGCATCCACTGTCTTCCATCAGCCTTACGATTCATACTCCAAGCATTTCTCTTTGAATACAATTCCTTCGGCTTCCAAACGCAAAAGCGCGGGCTTATAGATTTCTCTTGTGGTTGGCGTCAGGACGCCACAGCTCCGAACCACATTATCCAGGATCAGCTGGACACCAATCGCAGCAGTATTTCCGACGGTTTTCGCCATAATGGTGTCACCATTTTCAGATCCGTACCCAACAAAGGTCGATGTCCGCTTCTCCATCCTTCCATTTTCGTAACGAATCCCAAATTCGTGATGCATCAACGCCATGTCTCGCTCACCTGGCTCATACGAGAGCTTCTTCTGTAAGAGCGAGCAAAACGTATCGAGGATCGATGGACCTCGCTCAAACGTTGTCTTCTCATTGTGCATCCCGAGCCAGTTCAAAAAAGCGGCGGCATCCTTATCCAGATTGACTCGATGCTTCTCTCTCAAATGATGGACGAGTTGGGGCCAGCTTGCGACACTCTGAGACGCTGACGTGTCGATGTCGAAGAGCCCAAACTTTTGCAATTGATCCAGAATGCGACAACATCCAGTGTACCGCAATGTTCCTCTGAACAGCGTTTCCGCGTGAGGAATGCCATACAAATCGCCATATACCAGCGAATCTCGATTAGGAATCTGCTCGAGCGCCCAACGCTGGAAGAAAATGAACAACTTCACGCGCACGCAGCAATTCTCGGCCTTTCACATTGACAATTTGACCGTTCTTTCAGTATCGAGCCGTATTGAGAGCTGCGGTCAGCACACCTCGAGGACTCCAGCTGAATTTGTATCCGATTGGATTATCTGCTGCTTCTGGAGAAGGAAGACCGCCACAAACGGAAGAGAATGAGATCACTGTACCTCCTAAAGCCTTCACATGGTCGATGACTTTGACAGCACTCATGTGATCCACTCCGAGGTCCAATCCAAGCTCACAAAGAATTGGTATGTTGGCTTTCTGAGCTTGGAGATGCAATTGTTTCATTCCGGGAGATACGTAGCTCGCTGTGACCATTGGAACTTGAGAGGAGATGCAGAAACTGGCGATTCGATCGTGCATGGAGGCGGGTAAGAGTGATACGACGCAATCCGCTTCGCGGATCAATTGCTTTAATTCCAATTCGTTCGTCAATATATTCAGATGGAAAGCGTGTATGTTTGGTCTTGAGAATCTGTTTTGCATGCCTTCGGCTTCGCCAAGTACACCAGAAACGATCTTTACGTGTTGAAATGGATCGCGTGAGAGATATTCGACCAAAGGCGATGCAACCAGACCGCTTCCAAGGCAAAGAATCGCTTTTTTCGGCTTGGACGAGCGTTTAGAATCCGTTTGTTTTGACGTTTGTGAGTGAGAACTTTCATCAACGTCGGTCATAAGAGCGTTGGCTTCTTGGACAAAGGAGCAGAGATCATGGATTTTTCGCTTTATCGCTTCCAAATGCTCCTTCTTCTCTGCAGTGAGCCTCAATATCGCACTGGAAATGCTGCTTGTGGCGCCATCAAAATTGCTCGGTCGAATCTTACAGTCGAGCAAGTGAAAATCTTCATGCTCCAACTCGACCAAATCCAGGACCTTATTGATCAATCCAGTGTCAAACAAGTGTCCTTTCAAGCGAACACAGCAGCCAGCACTCGTATCACTTTCATACCTCGCGGTACGTCGACTGCTATCCACGCGTAGTCGATCAATGTACGCATATCCCGGCGTTAGCGCTCCATTACTGACGATACAGGCTCCCTTTAATGACTCTGGTAGCTCCATAAGCTCAAGTGGAAACGACGCAGATGTCAATATATCCAGAAACGGCATCAACTTCTCACCAACTTCTCACCAAAATGTTGACTCAATTCCATCGCGAGTTCACTGGGCAACTGATCCATTGTCATCATCATCACTTCATCTCCGTGTAGCCCGTCCCTCATTCGACCTTGCTGAATATCATACAAAGCGAATGGTTTCTCAATTTCCGTCGCATACTCTGTCCATTCGATACTCCCGCGAATATCACAAGTGATATCAGCGATCCCCAAAAGCTTGCGATCCCCTGCATCATACATCTCCTTTAACTGCTTCTTGGACATCAATCTGGGGAATCGATCATCCCAATACATTCCATTCACAAGCATAC
>CACSLJ010000401.1:0-21049 GCA_902706625.1 Albugo laibachii | reverse complement strand
ATGTGAGCTCCATTTTCGTGTCAAATTTGGCGATATCTGATAGGATAAAATCTCCGCAATGAGTGGATTGTCGTCCATGTGTTGATAATCGCGCGGAATGAATGCGGTTTACATCATATACTCCATGTGGCCATAATTGTAATTGATCAAATCAAACAAAGTATGTGCCAGATAGGGACCGATACATTTTGTGCTTCCTCTGCTGATACCCACGCTATCTACAAAGAAAGGAACCGTTTCAGTGCAAATGTAATGGTAAAATAGGAAGTGAAATTCATTGAGTATTCGATCTGTGTTGTGTTGGTTCTTCTTTTGCTGACTGCGAATTCTCGAATGAAGAATTCTTACCTTGCTATCGCTTTATGAAAGTTCAACCTTGTTGGATCATTAAAATCTGGCGAATCATAAAGTAGAATCGAGAGTGTGACTCCGCTGATTGACATATATGACAGGCATTTCAGCCCGTCACCATGCAGCTCGATCGAATAAATCACTGGATAGGCTGAAATTCGGATATGCAGTGCAAGTGAAATGTTTCCATCACGCTAAAAGGGGAAGCAATGTTGCTCTTTATGGTAGTCAATAAGTGTCACTTCGAACTTTTATTGCGATTTTAAACAATCTGTCTGGATTAATTTCATAAGTGACATTAGAAAAGCGCTTAATATTCGATATAACTACTAATCAGCGGCCTCCGAATCCCAACCCCGCGTACTGATTCGTCTCGAAACGATGATGTCTCAAGTGCTGCTTACACTGTATAGATTTATATTCATAAGGTTCAATGTTTGATAACAATCAATTTTTGTTGCGGTTCACTTTGTTATATTTACTACCCCTAGAAACACATTACGCACCCTCCGTCTACGGTGTATAGTATACGATTACACTATACCTGGATATTGATTGACCAACCCCATGGTTTTCATACGAGGTGTACACACGTGTATAGTCGCTATACGCTTGTCAAGGTCGCAAGTAGACTCACTTTATCTATTGTTCGGTTTCTTCGGAATTAAAAGAACGCCCAAGGCTTCAACCATCCGTATCAGATGTTGCTCACAGCAATGTGTGATCTCTTCGTTCTTATTTGCAGGCTACAAAGTAACTCAAGCTGCAATGATCGACCTCTTTGGCCTTATTTTACTCTATAGGAATGATTTCATGTGCGAAGATGGCTTTTCGCACTACTTTATGGAGCTGCAGAATGATCCTTAGCCTCCGACGGCTATCTGAATGCACACTCGATGTGGAGTGCTTGCTCAAACAACTCCCACCAATCCATCTTCATGTGTTTCTCATTTCCCAATTTCTCAAAAGCAATTCCGCCTGTGGACCGCTTTGACATGTGCAGAAGAAAACCTCTTTTACTGTCGTTACTTCACCCAACGACATTCACTTAAATCATGAAAATTTATAAGTTGTGTCATCCGTTGAACATAGGCTACCTTTGTAATTAAAAATAGCTTATTGATCAAACTAGTAGCTTTCTATTAGCAAATTTAGCGAAGAGCTCTAAACCATTCAAAAATTTAGGTCTATGATGACGAATGATTTTCTTGAGTTTGACGATTGTTAGACACTGTAGAATTTCCACTCTTTCAAGACGATTTGCACGTCAGTCTGAGACACAAATGTAACTAGTTGCCAATGATGTAATTTCTCACATAACGCTTCATGCGCTGCTGAAATCTCAAATAATTCCAATTGATCCTACTGAGGCAACATCAATGAAAACGATGGCATGTCCTTTCGCCGACAGCTTTACTTTTTACGGATTTGTAAGCTCCTCGTGCGTTATTGAGGGTCATTTGAGGTCCTATTGCTGCCAATAAACAGTCCAATGTACCGTGCATGAAGCTTACAACTTACATTCATCTCGAATATTATGATCGACATGGCATGCAGCTCTGTACCAGGTATACTCCACTCCGATATCTACATTCTTATCAGTGGCCCCGTGACCTCGATATTATGAGCCCGTTGATGCGATTGCAGTTGAGATGCGTGCAGGCAATTGTTGAAACCAGAAACCCAATCGCCTTTCCAAGTTCGCGTTATAGCTACTCTAGTGGGGCGAATGACGGGCAGTTTTCATAGTGAGTCTCTTCCGGCCTTGAAGGCGCTTTTGAGCATTATAAATGTATTCATCGGCATGCGCTACTTGACCCATTTTAGTCAGCAAGATGATAAAGCAGTCATGTTCAGGAATTAGATCGCTTTATGCTCCCGAGTGCATTGAAGCCTTCCACACTACAACTTCATTGATGAGTACTGGAGCGTAATTCCATGCATCACTTTTGATGTAAGCACAATTTTATCACAGACTATAAATCAAGTGAAGCAGCAATGTTTAAATTAGCTCAGGAAGCAAAGTAGCGTTTAACTTCATTAAAAGGTGCACAGATCGAGTAAGCATCAATTTGACATGAAAAATGTGAATTCTTCCATGAAGCGTTATATACAGTAAAACCTGTGTAAAGTTATACTGTCTAAAGTTTTAACCTGTCTAAAGTTCTAAGGTTTAGCTGGTCCCAACTTGAGACCCATATGTTTTGGAAATACTATTCCCTACCAGTCTAAAGGTTTAACCTGTCTAAAGTATTAACGTTTGCCCGGTCCGGAGGCTATACCTTTAGACAGGTTTTACTGTAGTAGTATTGACACGATCACATGAAGCGTAATCATTCTTTTGCCCGATAGAATGATGGTTGGACCGCAAATACTGTGGTGAAAAAACGTTGCATCGACACATTCTTTACTTCGCTCCATTTTACGTAGTTGCGACGCAGTACATTCAAAATTATGATCATTATCGATTTCACTCTAGGAAGTCAAAACGAGCCGCCAGCATCGTTTTATTGCTGTTAGCTTGCTGTCCACTTACGTGCTATGGCAATGCCTATGAGGAAGCATCATACGTAATATTGATCAAGGCGAAAAAGAGTGACGACGCGGGTCCAATCTTGGAGCGTGTCAGATCTTGTCACAAGTGCTTAATTAAAAGTGCAAAAGTCACAGTAATATCCTCCAAAGTCGTTGCTCCGTTCTTGTCAACAGTCAAGGTCCGCGCTCTGACTCATGGGTTTGAACGGATACAGATTTATTGCAATTTCGAAAAGATATGCCCCGCGTTGCATCGTCTTCGACTACGTAACCTCCCAACGTCGACATTGAGCAACGGAATTGATGGAGAGAAGCAGTTATCAGAGAACGCGATCGATAGTCTTCCCGCTCCAGAGATGGAACTTGCACAGTTGTTGCGGCATTCGGGCTCAAAGAAGCCTCAAAATACGTATTGCACACTTTTGAAGATGTTACAACGATACACCTTGCGGGCACGCATCGATGAAAGTGTCATACCGACCCAACTTTCACAATTTGCTTTGGAACGCTTCCGGATTATTCTTCGCACAAAACTTTATGTCTAGTTCAATTTTCTGAAATGGGTACTTCCGACTGTAGAAGCTGCATAGGACGAGCAATTGGATCGAGAATCGTTGGTGACTTCTTGTATGTAGATACAAAACTCCATAATAGTGTGTTTGTTGTGCGCACGATGGAAACCCCAGAAGATATCATCGCCAGGTGCTTGGTATGCAATTTTTACTTGTATGCTTTCTATGATATACCTGAGGATAACTTATGTGAGCGAGTTCATAATCATAAAATCTAACGAAATTATGACATTCACATGTCGGGTGGATTTCCGGTTGTCAGAAAGAAAGAAGTAATACGCAAAGAACTCAGTCAAGTACCGAATGAGAGGCACGAATGCGCTCGAATCAAGATGGGACACAGGCTGGATAATGCCCATGAGAGGATGATAAAATGCATCAACTGCTTGGCAAAGGGTACCCTTGTTATTGTGCATTAGCTGAAGGTTGATGCTGAGCCTTCACAACCTGCTCATTTACTATTTTCGTTTTCAAAGGACGTGTCTGACTATTATTTTGGCAATGAAATACTAGCTGATGGGAAATGCATGAATGAGTGCCCTGTTCGTGAGACTGATCGTATTGAGGAATGCTTCCGACATTGCTATACACAATTTGAGCAGGAACCCAGATTGCAAGACTCTATCTCTGCGTATACGCCAGAGCCGACTATAAGGAGTACCGCACCAGAAATTGTGAAATCCTCAACTGTGTGCATTTTGGCGTATTTCAAAAAAAAATTGGACGAATGCAAAAAATGCCTTGAGTCAATGATGCCAATATATACACGAGAGCTTTCGAAAATATCATTCCAGTATATAATTGACGCCAGACATTTGCTCCTACACGAAGTATGCATCGGTTTTAATGGAAATTATTGCAAGAAACTTGTGGCCTTCCCCAACGAAATGTGTGACGACACGCCTCAGCCACCAACTAAGAATTTCCAAAGAAAAAAACCAAAATTATTGATGAGAAGGTCTTTTAAAGCAAAATTATTGATGAGAAAGTATGTTAAATCAAAGAAACGAAGTCATGAGATGAACCCGGCTTTGGAAGAAGAGATACTACAAGAATCCGAACCTCTTCTTCAAAACAACATGATTAGCTCTCCATCTCGCTTGTCACATACTGAAAGCGACGCGACCCAATCTAATCTACGCGTCACTATCGTGCGCGTTCGATATAAAACTAAACGGTGCTTGGCATGTTATGTACTTGTACATGACGTACTGGTGGTATCAACGATAGAAGGCTACGTCTGGATGGTCGAACCAAAGACGGGAGATTGGCTATGCAATTGTGCTATGACAGCGGATTCAATTTTTGAATACAGTCGTGGAATTCTTGGACTGCAACAAGTGCCTTTGAGTGAATTGAATGTCCACCTGTATGGTCACGATAGTCTTCGCAGTATCTATCGCTGGAAACATCAGCTGAAATCACTTCCAATCCATTTACCGTGGGGAAAAGACGCGAGCATCAAATCAGAAAAGCTGGAGCAAGATAGATAATGACTGTTACACGAGCATCTCCCAGTGTGCCTCAGCGAGTTGATTTTGGTCTGGGAACATGCCATACAGCCTCTCGAACAGCACAAGTTTATCAATCAAAAGCGCCTTCAATTGAATGCGATGCACATTAAGGTGAATAAGCTATCTTCTTTTTTAAGAATATATCCCAAATCTTTTGAACCACCGAATGCGGGTAAATTGACACAAGATTTTGGACACTGCCATTTTATTTTCAGTGACTTACAAATACTGAAATGCTTAGCCGTACTAGGAAATCTTCAACAGAGATGCTAAGCCGTCTCACATGAAATTACGGGGAATGTTACATCCAGCTCATATTTGCAGGCTCTTCAAGCTGCATATCGGCACTATCTACAGTAAGCATTTCGACGCGAGCTTTTGATAATGAATGGTATAATGGTTGCCCATACTTCGAACTGTTCTAACCAAACTAAGGAATCAATAAAGCTGAACTACTTCCTCGTATTTGGTGCAATTTGCGAACACTCAAAATGTACAAGCTTATAGCTTCTACACAAGTTGATCGATCGCAAGAAAATTTAGCGCGCATATTAGGCTTTCGTTGAATCTGCCCGCACCAAAACTCTGAACGACAATAGCTTCGCGCTTTGCAGAAAGAAAATCTCCTCTCTCCACATTCGTCACTGAAACAGCCGGAATAAAACGGACTGCTCGCATCAGCCTCGACTCGGTTGATAACAAGGATATAATCCCACTCTGCTTTCTGAGTGAATACACCGATCGATCAATTTGGAATGGGCAGCACGCGACTCAGATATGAAAGTCCATGATCCATCTGTGGCTCATCACAATAGCGCTTGAGAAACAAATCTTTTCTCAGTGTATTCTGTAGCTTTGCAAATGGAAAGTCAGCTTCAAAGGGCCTCAATGGTGAAGCCTAACCGACTATGCAAAAATTCACTAGAACAGGTTTGGTTTCACGTGAAGCATCGTTAACGTTGTCAGAAGGGAAGCTATAAAATTGATGATGCAAGACGATGGCAAATCGCCCATCCTGTCGCAATAGAATTTCATTGAACTGTGATGGAATAGACGGGGAATCACATTGCTATCAGACAGCTCTATTGGCTGGGGGAGGGAGGCTAACCTGGGAGAGATCTCAAAACCTCAATCGTGAGCTTTTCTCACGCTCAATGTCGGATCAAGTACGCATCGATCAGCTATCGAGACAAGATCTAATTTTGCTCAACGATCCTTTTTTCGTGTCTTCTTGCACGAATCCAGCAATCGTTGTATTATTCTTATCGGATGCGGAGTGCCTCCTTTAATTATCCTACATGCAACGTCCCTCGCCTCCTAATGAATAGGACCAAGTGTGCAAAATTATTCACGCTTGAATCGTTCGTGAACGAAGTAAGCGCTCCTGTTTTCTTTTGTGTCATCATTTTTTGATAAACAGATGAAGCCTATGGATTCATCTGTGTGTTGACCAAACTTGTGCAGCGATTACGGTGTCAAGCGAAGTCGAGGAGCTCATTTTCATGGACACAGTGGAAGCATCTCAGCAACGGCTTCATCAATTCGAATCGATTTAACGTGATACAGCGGATGCTGCAGCACATGGTCAAATCAAGTGGTCGGAAATCACTTTGACGGTGCCGGAAGAGGTGTCCTCTAAAATTGAGTCCCTTTCAGCAGTGAAGGTGTGTTCCCACGTGCTTGAGTTTAGTCGTGTGTCTATGATCACTATAGGAGAACACGTGTGAGTTTGTGTCATGGAATTAGGACTATAATTCGGACTCAATATCGGAACGTAATGAGAAACCCAATGTGCAAATTGTATTGTTACGCTCATGATTTGTTGTAGTAAACGAAGGATTCATTGTTGGTCACTTTTTCTTTTCTCCATTTCCTCGTGTCGTGAAACTTTACATGACGTTTCGGGGTGGAGCCTTGATTTCGATGTCGAGAAAGCTGCACAATGCCGCAAAGGTATTTACATATGCCATTCACATATCCCGCATAGTACGCAACTAGATCAATCTATGTGCGGCAGCAAGGAATCCCGTAAACGTCGCTGTAAATCCTGCTCCGCCAGCTCTTTGTCACTTAATATCCCGATGGTTCAATCGCACGCGTAATCATGAATTCATCTCTACACTGAGGCTGCAACACAATTGTGCAGTTATCTCATTCACCGAGCCATACACATTTGAAATAGATTTGAACCTCACGGTAGTCGAGGAAAAAAATATGCAAAAGAGACACTGCCAGGTGCAATATGAGCTTCATGTACTTGCGTATCTAGCTCTAAACAATCTAATCCATGGTGAAAGCGCGATGAGAAGGCACACATTTAGCCTCGTTTTGGTCGCACGTTGAGCCCATCTCCGAAGGATCATGCTTTCATACAGTGTACAAAGAGTAGAGTGGGTGGCACTCCTCACTCTCTAGCCTGTGCCCATTGGGCACTTGGAGACATGAGCTGGCATAGCCTCGCAAAAGGCCAGCATAATCGGTTTGCTGAAGAAAATTCCACACCAAAGTGGCAAATCTGGAACTATATAATGAGGTCTAGACGCTTGAGCGGATCCAAGCTGCATCAGCAATAAAGCTGGAAACTGGAGTGTGACCTACCAGTAAGTGCTCCAAGTACATGATACGCTAAAAGAGAAGCTCGGGAAGCACGAAGAAAACCAGCACTGAAAAACAGAAGCCATCCAAAAGCTCTTGATGTAGCTGAACTTTATCTGCTCCTAGTTGAGCGAAGAGTATAATCGATCGAGTCAAGTCAAATATGACTCGAAGGAGGCAAACAAGGGCCTCGGTTATATCGAACAACACCTGGATCAAGCGCCAACCAGTAAAAAAAATTCTGTCACTGAGTGTAAGCTTGCTGAGAAAGACTTCAATAGTGTACAAGCAAAAAAATGAGAAGTTGTAACATCAAATGAGACGATTTGATTGTATGGAGAGTAAGCACCCGATCGGGTCCGTAGGCAGTAGGAACAGCGAGTCTTTTTTCCAATTATCAGTGTATCATATTTCTTCCATTTATTTTGTTCAGCCGACTGCATATGTCTATCTCTCCGTTTCTGCCATCCGTAATGAGCATTTTGAGTTCGTTTGCAACGCGAGCCATTCCATTTCGATTGTCTTGATTCAATTCAACAAATATCCACTTGAGTATATCCCGGCTCATGCAAGAAGATAACTTCGAAATTAACTCACAATAGCGTATCGGTAGACGCTGGTAGAGTGAGTGGCTAAGAAGGACGGATGCGAATACGACGATGCGTCAGTCATATACGATGGAAGATTCCGTGACTTGATTGACAAAGATGATATTGATAAAGTGCTGCGATGCTCCGCCAAGTATATTGCCAATTTAGTTCTAACATTACACAACAGCTGGCCACGCATGTCCTATCAACCACTAGACATGACAACTACTCATAATCATGCTCTTTCGACCATGTGACCGCTTTACTCGCGCAATATTTCGCACTTTTTGGTTCCGAGCATTCGTTGAGCTTCATAGCCTTGGTCCCTCCATAATCATCACCATCATCGTAGGATCGTTTTGACTGGGCTACATCTTCAGCGGTATACTTGTACTCGGCTTTATTATGCATAATCATTTTGCTTCCTACAAAGTAAAACGAATCGGATGATGTTTCATATGGATGTAAGACGATATTCCGAATCAAATCTTCATCTAATGGAGGTACGGAATAGATCGTTTCCCATGTGTTGACACTTCCCGGAATACAGAAACCAAATGTAAAATCAAAACTCTTGATGATTTTGTCTCGAAAATAATGTCGCTCGATCATGCGAAGCCCTCGAATTTCTTCATTTCCGACCGAGAATTTTAGTTTGGTTACAATCGAAGGAAGTCGCAAGACATCTTCTGAAAAATCATATCGAATCGTTCGATACTTTGATTCTCTATCAAGCGTGAAACTGCTGCCAGGTATGGCACTTCGAGAATCGTCTTTTCCAATCCTAAAAAACTTGCGTTTTGATTCGTAGTCAGCAATCGAAAAGCGAAGAAACTTGATGCCGTAGGTGTTTGCATTCAATGAGCACAAAAAATCTAATCAGTAAATGTCATCTTTTGCAGTAGAGAATTTGGTCGACATCTTCCTACCCTTTGTTGGAGCCGATAGACAGAGCACATCTTCAGGTGTATAAAATCGATCAGACATATTCCAGCGAAGTAGTCGTATGCTTTGATTCAAACAAAAAGCCGCATACGAAGGGGTCACCTAATAGTATTGTCTGTGACTCTTCAGTCTTATTACATAAGTGGTTGTGCGAACCTCTAAAACAGACTCGCGTGTAATTGCTTCTTAGTAGATTACTTTGTGTTTTAATGCATTTAGTGTAGCTGCCATGTAGACGAATTCACAGTTGAATATGAATTTTAGCTAGCCGTAGAGCGGAATTTCGTTCGTCTGCTATGTTCTCCACCCGCTTACGATCAGATTGATTCGATGTATCCATAAATATACCAATATAAACGTGCTGTCTCCGACTCGCATAAGGTGGACATTCTTTGTGTAGGCTCCTCAAGCAACGATGTAATTATTACCAATCATCGATATGTTTGCAACACGCACGAAGAAGTCGAAATCGCAGAAACGCAAGAGCGATAAAGAAAGCGAAAATTCGGATGCAAAACTAGTCTTAGAGCTTGTCGAGCCGATTTCAAAAAGGAATAAGACAGATGTACGCTTGGATTGATTGCAACGATCGAGTGTGTTTGATTGACTTGACTCATCAAGCTGTAGAGAGTTGCAAATAACAGGAACAAAAATGACCTAGGACGAGAGGCAATGATTGATTCCGAGCGCCAAGTTGTTCCTCACGTATACGCTGGGGATGCGACATATGAAACACAAATTGACACTGAAAAAGACAGGTTCGATAGTTTCGAGGCTTCTCTTTCAATATTCACGGTGATTTAGGGATGCACGGGCAGTACTGGAAAAGAACATATTGTTGAATAAATCTGGTTCAATTGATGATACTAGTGGAAAACTGTACAAGGGACAAGCAGCCTACAAAAACTACATTGCGAAAAGTGAATCTCAAATTGGGATGAATAAATACACAGGGTTCAGTATTAGCATATCGATGTCTCTATTCATCTCTGATGGAATGTATTAGAACGCAAGGTCCCATCCGTGCACAGACGTGGGCTCGTTCAATTTGCCGGTTTGATTATCAGCCAGATGTGTGCAAGGATTACAAAGAAACTGGCTTTTGTGGCTTTGGAGGTAAATTTCCATGCGAATGGTCTCAAACTCAGATTGTGATGATTCGAATTTGTTTGCGTAGATACATGCAAATTTTTGCATGACCGAGGCGACTACAAAGGCGGTTGGCAAATCGAAAAGGAGTACAAAGAGAAACAAATGGCGCAGCGACAGAGAACATTACAAGGCAAAAGTACGTGCGTAGCACTTCGACTTGATGTGCCTTGTACTAAAGTGAATTACGAGTAAGCATTGGATGAGGTTGATGAAAATGAGTATCTCGTATCAGACGATGCGGATGAACAATTCGCTTGCACCATTTGCCGACAACCCTTTCAAGACGCAGTCAAAACTATGTTAGTAGTAGCTTTGGCGGTGACTGACCAACCGAAGCGTAGCTGACGCTCGTGTTTAGCTGTGGTCACATATTTTGTGAGAAGTGCGCGCTGAAGCATTTTCGGAAGACGTCGCGATGTTTCAACTGCGGAAAACAGACAAACGGTTTGGTTCTTTTTCAACTTGACAGTCTGTTCATCATGCGATACTTTCATTTCTATACTAGGTGCTTTCAATGTTGCGTGGGAAATCCGTAAAAAGGAGGATAAAAAAAAAAATAGTGCAGAAGACTCAACATGATCTTGCATCTAAATTAATGAGATAAAAGAGATATGGTATATACGCCCGGGCAACATTTATCAGTCGCAACGTGGAGCAAGATCGACGAAGCTTCTTTTCATATGCACGCTTGTCTGTGACAGTCAGGCTGCAAAGCTATGAAGTATGAGAGTCTTACCATGTCAAAACCAATATGGCTCTCTCTCCACAGGATGATCCCAACGTCATCTGGCATCACAGGGGTACGACAGCCTGTAGCTTTAGCATACACTCTGGAATTCATTACTACTCAGTGCCATCTGGAGTGTGTCTCTTGTGCAGTCCTTCGTTTATTGCAGGAACACTTTATTCTGAAGCATATCATTGTAGAATGCTTATCCGCCACGGGAGATGGATTCCTTAAATCCTCATTTTATCTGAAGCAGCTGCAACCTCACTACGTGATCGATTTGCAAATCTATTTTTCTGGTAAACAAAATTGCGCTGATCGATCGATCCCATTCGCAGGGATTTTTTCTACCAAACGTCGAGACCAACTGCGCTGCAGCTGAAGTCAAGTGCAAGTTCTGTCAAAAGTGATGACCAACGAGCCGAACATAGCGGCGGGGATAATCTGAGAGATTCATTCAAGCAACGACTCGATGACAATACTTGACCACTCAATCTCTTTGCATGGCCATTGGCGTGTCATCTAGAACTACGCTTGGTCGAACGCACAAAATAATGATTCTTTAGGCATCAAAGTTGGGAAGTATCAGCAGTGTCTGAGGCATTCGGTTGAACTTTGAAATCAGAGTGGCATCTATTTAGATTAGCACTCAGTCAATCGATACATTTACAACTTAAATAGTTCGTCATTCATGGCTACGAATTAATCCAAGTTTTTCGACAAAATAGTATTACCCATAGCCTGTATCAATTTCTACAGCTTGAGCTTAAGCTATCATAAAGAATGCTTCCAATCTGATAATGCAAACTTTGGACGTGATGAATGAAGAAGAGTCCAAGTCAAGCATTTTTTTCTGATTCAAGAACGTAGGCTGGTTGCTGGGGAGTACAGAGAGCCTGCCTGGCATAATTAAGTGATTGGAAATGCGTCGGTCAATCCTATCTCTTGTCGGGATAAGCCTATTACATAGCTCAAGGTATGCGCACGTCGATAGCAGCTGGAGAAATTTTCAGTAACTGCAGCATAAACTGAATTGCCGTTTTTCCGGAGATGAATCTTGCGATGTTAATCTTGTAATGACATTATAACTTGTTCAAGAATGCGAGGAAGTCTATCCGACGACATGGATACAGCAAAAGAAGGAAAACTGACTAGGAAGGATACGATCGACTGGACTAAATGGTTGCTAGAGCTGCGAGAAGGAATGCGCATTGTGTATAGGTTGGCGATTCGCCTTCGCAATATTCTCTCTTACTGCCTCCGGTTGAAAAAGGACTTCTGGCAGCTATGTCAACAAAATGTTCGACCAGCAAAATTGCATCGAAATTTTCTAGGGAGCGTGAGTTAACATTCTCTCCTGGCGGGTTGTGACATATGCGTAGAAAGCTGGTCATCAATTGCGATCTATCGAGTTATGGGCCCAATGTTTGAAACAACCCGAAGTCGCATGTGTTTCAGCAAAATTGTGAAAAAAGTTTAACGAAAAGGCACGTGCGTCTGCAGCCATGACAATAAGCAACTCGATACTTCACCACTTGGAGGCCAGATTCCTAAGCAAATAGTACAAAGTATTATTCACTCACGCATTCTAAATGATTTTGATGTGTGTGTGTCAGCTCACCATAATGCGGTGAAACAATGCACAGACTGCCTATTTCGTGAGCATTCAAATATTTTACAAGGCACACCGATATAAATATGCAATTCAATAAAGAAGCCGACTGGAGAATTGTGTCACCCCTGGCACCGAAGTTTGCTTAAAGTTTGTTTCTATCCCCTACGAGATGTGGAATCACGTCTAACAGCATCGTCAACGGGCAGGCAGTCAATCCTCTCAAGGTAGGGTGGATCCAATTCCATTCAATGCGGCTGCTTCCAATAAACGCCTTGTCTCCTTATACCTTTCTCGTCAATTTGTTACTGCTGTAGTCACTGCGTATGATGATCCGAAGGGCTTATCGTGCTATGTACTTGTACTTGAGCTAATTTAAATATCATCCAAGAAAAAAGCCTGCTTCGTTGAACTCAGAGAGGCCGACCTTGAGTGGAATTGTGAGAAGATGACGGATGTAAACTTCGAGCACCCACCACAGAATTCGTAATCTGCGACTAATAGTCTTTTATAATTGATGTCAATTATTATGCAAACTAACTTGCTTATGCATCTATAGCATTCAGTCACTTCCGTTCAACCACCCTGGGTAATTATTTTAAGCTATTACTCGCATGGTATCTAGTGACCTATCGTTTGCGGCTCAAAGCAACGTATAAGCCTCGCGGAACCGTCATATTCCGTTCGAAGCGATAAGTCGGCGACCAAAACGCATACAGGTCGGACGCTATGAACGTGAGAATACACTCAAAATTACGCGTAGCCCGCCAGCTACTGCAGCGCGCTGTCTATGCAATAGATTGAACGTACTAGGACCGATCTATTGCCGGTCTAGGAATTTCCACACTTAGGGTGTTGGGGCTATCAAAAACTCTCTTTTAGAAAGTAGCTTCTGCGAAGCTAGCACAACGTCTGTAATGACACTCATTATCTAAAGCGTTTGCTGATGATCGCGGAGGTAAGGCCAACAAGCACCTGTATATCTCAATACATTTTCGATCGAAAGGGGTGCAGGGTTTCAAGTAGGTTAGCACATTAGGGACGCGTTATCTACAGCATAATTTGCTGATTAGATTGCTACAGGCAATATAGGGCCTTCAACCATTCTCACGTTATTGATTTCCTTGCGAGCTAACTCAAAGCAGCGTACGCTTGCCTAACGTATCATTGTGAAGGACCGGGTGAAGGACCGGGTGAAGGTCCACCGATCTTCATAGTTCTGGATGTTCGGCCCACAAGTTGATAGTGTTGAAGCCACCGTCTCAAAAATGTCCCCAGCGGTTCATACAATCCGATTTACAAAATAAGACGAGAGCATATTTATAAGAAAACCTAGCTAGCTGGATGGTGCGACAAACCTGCAGATCGCTCATCTGAATTCCAAAAAAGCACTTGGATGCTCCGAGAGCTAATGAAGCATCTTCAGCCCTGTCACTTTTTCATTCTTTTACAATTTGGCGACTGAAATAACGCAAGACGTTCTAGACCCAAATGTTCCTTCGTTCTGTTACCAGCAGCAGGGCTTTCGTCATTAGATACTTTACGCTCATTTTCCACGGTCCTTTTTGCAAAAGGATTGGGGGGCGCTACAGCGTGAATTGTCGGCATATTTCTGCGCTGCGGAATTTCGTGATTGCGATCTCTCACGATCGGTCTTGTAATGGTGGACATTTGATAAGTCTTCGGTACTTCGGCTGTACCCGACCCCATCAGGTTCACTGCGCCAGCATCCGTCACACCAGACGAGACTGGGCCCGATCCTTTGAATTTGATCAAGTACAATTCTTCCAAACGCTTCAACAACTGGTGGAGACCAAAATGATTCACAACCTTTTCCGCGATTCGGTGCGATTTCTCGAGATGAAGACAGCGGGCTAGATCGTAACAGCGGGTGACATTTTCATCGACACAAGCTGTCTTCATCATAAGTATCAGCGCTTTGTCCATCTCGGCTTGCTTTTGGGCTAGCTTCTCTTCCTCGCAAATCGATGAACTCATCGAATCTGATGAACTCAAGAGGCGATGGTGCATTCGTGCATGCTGCCAGATCAGATTTTGATATGGAGTAGATTTCTCAGTGCTAGATTCTTTTGTGAGCGGGAACATAGCCGTTGTAAGTGCGAATGTACTCGGCACCGGACGTAATTTACCACGTAAGCGGGGTGCTTTTTGTCCTCTTTCGATCGGGATATAATACAACTTGTCATCATTGACGCCTAGCGAGAAAACACCAAAACGATCCTTTGGCGATTTGTCCATCACATTGCCAAGACAGCCGATAGGAATCCAATGCCACCCGCTAGACGCACAAAGTGCCTGAACACAGCAATAGGAGTCTAGCGTATATAGAATCTCATTCTCATCAAAACCAACCCATTCCAGGATCCCATATTGCGTCCTCTGTCGCCGTAACTGCTCTTTTTCTTCTTTATTGCCGTAAACATCAAAAGGATGTGGAGAAGAGGGATAAATTCCTTTCGCAATACTCTGCACGCGACAGCTATCACTCCATACTCGTACTGAAAGTAATTCAAATTCAAGTCGATCCATGGGACTTTGCGAGAATATACCTAGCATCCTTCCACGTGCTGTCATTGTGACGATGCGACCTGACAGCCGAATCAGTGCGTATTCGAGCCCGCTAGTTGTGAAAATCCAGAGGCAGTTGAGCGACGTTGCTACTGCACAGAACTCGGAGCTGCAAGCAATACATTCGACTTCTTCTAAATGCGAGAATCGATGATACCACGAGCTATTATTTGCCCATGAATGAAAGGGATGGTAGTATACAATACTACAAATATAACCTTTAGCCTCATCTTGACCTTGTAGCCGATGATTAATGGAAGCGTCTTGATCATACTCTTCATCGAGTACGCGATGCGGAGCAGCAAAAAAGGCACCATCCTGATCCAAACAAGCCATGGTAAATCTATAGCTGTCAGGTAATTTAACATTGCGTGCCGACCTGTCTACAAATGTGATTTTGATCAAATCTCGAACATCTTCGTTCTCCAAGTGTACCGAAAAGCTTTCGATTTCACCCAATAAATTCCATACTAAAAGTTGAACCGGACCATGTGTTATAGCACTTGGCTGGAAAGGGGACTGAGACTGTGGACTTGTGAGCGACATGTCTTGCAAATTGGATTCAGAGCGATTTTCAACGTTCGACCCAAAGCCGAAACTAGCTTTTATTGCTTCCACACGAGATTCATGATCATCAGGTTCTAAGATTGGCTTTGCGCTTTGTACACTTGGAGTAGTTGATACATCGGTCAGGAGAAGTGGCGATGGCAAATATGATGGAACTACGCCTTCAATCAAAACAAGCTTACCACCAGCGTGGTAAACAATCAGAGTATTTTTTGTAGATGACCACTGTAATGCCAAAGACTCGTACGACAACTTGGAAAAGTGTACGCATTTTTTCAAGAAGTTCTCTCCACTGGCAGTTGGATTCGTTTGGTGAAGATCCCAGACCAGTATCTCTTTTGATCCAGTACAAGCTGCAAGATAATTTCCATTTGGAGAAAAACAAACAATGTGGATATCGGATGGTGTAGCGCTGCCTACTGGAACCATGAGAGTGAGAACTGGTACCCACGTTTTTCGTTGATACGCTTTGATCATTCCTTCTTTGCTTTGTACTGCTAATAAATGGCCCTGAGGGTGCCAGGAGCATCGCAAAGGCACACGTTCGTCTTTGATATTTGAGAAATTTATCGATATGCTTGCAACTTCTCTGGCTTCTAATTGCACAATGTCAAGGTCAAAAATTTTAACGGTGCCATCCATGCTCGAAGTGCATATATATTTTTCCAAAGGGTCAATAGCCATACTTTTCACATTGTGAGCATGTCCATTTACAGCAATCACCTTTTCTGTATTTTGTGCTAAAAGTACGTGAAATGTCGGGTTGTCCGACACGATCCCAATCAAATTTTCCGAGCAAATCACTTGTCGGATTGTACACGTGGATCGAAATAAAAGTTTGTGCATTTTTGCATTTGGCGGTAGAGTGTACGCGTACGCGCAGTTTTCATTTTCTGAGACGATAATTATTTTGGATTGTGAATTCAATACCGCTACAGAAGTGATTGCTCCATCCATTACAATATCATTAGAAAGAGACTCGATTACATTCTGGCTTTCAAGATTCGTGAAATAGACAATGCCGTCCTCACCACATGTTGTGATGATCTCATTCAAATCGTTTCGAGTTCGACTCACACCATTTGCATCAAAGTACAATCGATTTTCCGTCGTATTTCTCACTGTGAATACATCCATGTCCCCACTTCCGTTGATGTTAACCGCGATCTCTTTCATCGTGAATTCTTCTTCCGTCCGAGCCATTCTGTCCTGTTATCATAACAGTGATATCACTTACTTTTGCCTGTAATTACATGCTGATTTCACTGTTACTTCTATCCATTCGATTGGAATCTTGAGCCTCGCTCTTTGATGCAAATGCTAAATTCAGACAATGGAAAGGTTCGTGGGGCATGCAACTGTCTGAAGATCAGCTAACGTGCACGTGAAACAAAGATAGCCCAAGGCGACACGTATGGAATTCTGTGCTGTCGTCAAAGAGTTACTGCAGTGGGTGCATCGTGGAAATTCTTATAGACCAAGAAATATTCAATCGCAATTGAGGCGACGAATAAAGTGCCACAGACCTTGCAACTCTGATTTCAGGAGAGCTTAAAAAGCAATTGCGAATGGAGTAGAAGCTAGCGGCTACTCACAAAAAAGGCGAATGTGGTCAACCAGAAATCCAATTACCTGGCAAGCAAAGATACTCAGCAGCTTTGAAATAGATTCTCTACCTTGATGGAGATGGCTCATGAGGGCAAAGAGTACAGAGGATGGCAATCACATGCGTGGGAGAAGTGTCGGCGCCATCGAATGCACAGGTGGTTAACGACGTGTCCTACCAAGTCTTTCAGTCAATCAAGTAATTATCCATGCTTAGCCGCTTGAAAACGGATGAATGCGTTCATGGTGCAGACCTCCAAATTCAGGCTATAAATTAGATGATGCCAAATCCTGTGCAAGATCGTAAATGATAAATTGATCACAGGTCTTTACTTTTACAAGTACGATGTCACGGAGCCCAACTGAGTGATACCTCGAGAATAAAAATAGCGGAGTTCAAATGGTTACACAAGGAAATGCGACCTAACCTATCTACTGTTACTACCGCTGGTGGTTGCTGCTTTCTTGACCGAAAGACGGCATAAATGAATGCGCTTGATTCAAACCTGGGTTTCAATATCATCCAAGTGCTTGACGGCTATTGATGCAGTGAAGACCGTCTTTTGACTGAATGAAATTCTTGAGTCTTGAAGCTTGCGGACTGGTACATGATACTTGCTCGAACGACACCAAATATCGATTCGACTTTTGAGGATTTCCGCCATAATTCTGGTCCCCGGCCGGGTCTACGGGATACTCTCGACTGACTTTGTGTGGTGCCGATCACAACGATTTCCAGGATGAACTTGCCGCATTTGGAACATGGTGCAGCTTGCTATTCTTTATCCCGCCATGAGTCTTTTAATAACTTTGCCGCTCATAAGGGAATACATCTCATTCCATTCCTCACAATAGTCTATGCTTCCGGAACTTATTGTGAAAAGCCTGCTAAATCCACTTCTTAGACTCGAAGCTTTTTTGAATCTTAGATTCGCTGCTTGACGCAATGTGGATGATGTCCTCATCAGTCGGAATGCCTCTTCCTTAAACATGACAGTGGGTTCGAATTCCCTTGCAATTTGTTCAGTGGCTTTGTTGGTATTGTTTCCCTCCAAATTCTTGCCTCTCCTAAAGCATCACTGATAAAAATGGGTCCCACGCTTACGACAATTGCTGCAACTAATGATGTCCTCATCAAGTAAATGGCGCGCCAAGCTCTACGAATAATCTGTCGAACCGATGAGTTGCTAGAATTAATTCTCTTCCCATCAGAAAATCCAACTAAATCAGCCTGTCAAGCACAACATTCTGCATAAACCTTTCTCTCCTGCGAGTCCCTCGATGTTGCAGCGGCCAGAATTTAAAAACGACATAACAGCCGCTATGCGTAGCTAAAATGGATTGAAAATGAGCTATTTCCTCGTTATCTGTCGTTAAATGAGTCCTCATTCACATGATTCAGCTCTGCTAATTTCCCGCGAGTATGGCCCAAAGCTTAGCAACAAATTCGTTCTTCGCAATTCTCTGATCAGAAGCAGCTTGCGTCATATCATTAGCTGAGATCCACGAAACGACGGTATGCAAAAATGGGATGAGCGACTCCATCGAAAGTGTCTAATGTGCTTCCAACTTGCATGCTAACGGGAACTTGCCAACTCATTCTCGATGTATTTCTTTCATGAGTTCTATAAGCCAAACTTGTCTGCTCTGAATTTGATTGAAGGCTTCTCACACCACTAGACTTCTTTGCACTTCTTTTTCTTGCGCCCGCTGGACGAGCTTGACTTGGCTGACCCCTTATCTGCATCTGGTACGGCGGCCACTTGTGCATTTTTTGACTCAGATGTTCCACTTTGCTTTGCTCCCGGATTTTGACCATACGACTTCGTCTTCCCGTTGTCATTGGTATTTCCATTATTTGGAGTGTATCCCTCCAAAATGCTTTCGTACCCATTTTTTTGCTTCGGACAATACTTTAGGTCTTCAGGTTGGAATCCTTGCACACCGTTCACGTTGTCGATGTTGAAGTATTCAACATAACCTTGACCACCTCCCTTTTCTTTTGATTGTGTTGTCAGCCAGAAAAACTGAAAGGACTTGGCTTTGCCACACACACTAGTGTTCTTCAATTCGACCGGTGCCAAGCCATGCCTATGAGGATTGTTATAGACTCGAAAGTCCATAACGAGCATGAATTGTACGTTGTCGCAATAAAACGCAGCTGGTCCTTCGTGTAGGACTTGGTCTACCGTTTTTTGATTGACATTGTTTCCAAAGTAAAACATTTTTGGCAACCTGATAGCTGGTGCGTCTTTCGCACAATAACCATATGTAGTATTTCCACCCGGCTCTAGTTTACCATGTTTTTGTATGATATCCTTCACACTGAGTTTTTTCGGATCCCATAATTCTTTGAAACGTATAAAGGTTGGTTCCGACCCGACCGTTGGGAACGTTGCATTGAAAAGTGCCGTGAAGTTAATTCGAACAGAGTAAAGGTCTCTTTTCTTTCTGTCTGTCCACTGGCATTGTGGGCATTGAAAATAGCCATGACCTTGAGCAACATTGAGCAGCTCCGATAGTAAGAGAATAATACGCGTGATTTTGAGTGCCATTATGGAGTGTTGGTGCCAATTCACTACTGCCTTAGTACTTATCGGTACACGGCTCTTCATTTTTTTATATAGCTTCCACGTGTGCATGAATCTTGAAACAGTCATAACCAGATCTCCACATTGATGACAAAGAATAACGTGTAGCCCAATTTGCGAGCCACAAAATGCAGGAATACTGTAGAGACTGGTTAAATGATAACATGCTGACGTGGCAGCACACCGAGTGGGTAAGCCAGCTTGACTGTACCTTCTGATTGCAAGAATAGTGCTTCCTGTGTGACGTTACTGGCAATCAGTTGCCACCACTCTTTCATATGAAAACGTAGCGACACATCACTGCATGAGAAGTGTGTGAAAGTGGTAACTACGATACGTGGATCACTAAAATCAGAGATTATTGTCAAGTAAGGCAAGCCCTCCCAAGTAGGTTAATTATATCGTCATAAGTTAAAGGAAAGGCATCGAGAATGATTAGCGATAGGTACATACACTCAGCGGTGAGGGTTCTTAATATGCTTTTTCGCAGTGTAGAGGATAATTAACTCGAGTGAAATTAAAAAATGAAAAACATCGTCTCTCGAAAAAACAAAATTACAGTCTAGTTGACTTGACGGAATTGCTTCCAAGCCTTTGGGAAAACTGATCCATTTAGCAGCTTTTTTGAGCAAATATTTCCATTTGAATCGCAAATTGCGCAGAAGCCAATTCTTAGCATGTATAAGAAGTAATTGAGATGTAGAGGCCGCTCAAAAGAGAAAAAAGGACTACCACGATACGTGTCTTATGTACCATGCTTCTCTTTAGCCAATTCCTTCACTTTGTTTGACTGATCGCCAACCGGTGTTTAATTTAGATATGAATTCTGATATCCTTACAAGCAATTCTCATTCAAAAGCAGATACTCATGCTTTCCAGCCTTCCAACAGGCGTCAGTTTATACAGACTGGATCGATTTGCTGTTTCAAATACGCATTGACTGGCTAAACACATATACACAATTGTCTATATGTATTGTAGCGAAATGATAAGAAAACTACACAGCCACTATACGTATACAATAAACACCAAAATAGAAGAATGTTTTGAATTGCTTGGAAGCATACATTCATTCCTGATGTGTCCTTCCTTGGTCAAATCACG
>CACSLJ010000400.1:0-21140 GCA_902706625.1 Albugo laibachii | reverse complement strand
TCGAATTAGGGGCTGTTCATGTTCGATTCCTGAAAAATGACCAATTTCGATACAAAGATGTTGGCTTTGACAAACATCTCGAACATGATTTAGCGAGAAATCGTCCGGAATGCTGACATCAAACAAATGCATTTGCTTCATAACATCTTTTCTATCTCGTGATATGCGTGTACAATATTCAAATTGGGCACCATAGAATTGATTTAATATGCAGTCGTGGCATCCAAGCACTCGATTATATGCATCAAACACCTTGAACCGTATTCTTTGTGTACTTCTGCACATGCCGAGTTTAGACGTCAAGAAGATCAGAGACAACAATGAAATTCTTGGAGTCATTCTCGTGGTTCTTGTTGAATGACAGCGCTCAACGATGTACTGTTTGAGCGGATACTTTCTATAATTCTAAACGTACACAAACATTACCTGTTTTATTGCACGATGTCAGTCAATTAGTCATTTGGATTACAAGACCGGTTTTGAATACCAGGGACGCTCTATTTGTGTTGTATAGGAGGGAGAGACTACATAGCGGCGAAGCAGCTCATGGCGTACAATTTGGAGTGAATTTGTGTCTTCAAACTCGGCATTGTTCAATCGCAATAACGATTTTGATTTCTCGGTCTCTGCTTGCTTACCGCCTTACATTGATTCTAGAACGTCCTCTATTCCGTCATTTATGTACGTCGGACCATTGGGTAAGGAAAGGAATCTTGCGAGCGAAACCATTTACGTCGAATTTTCTTAAACTTATCATGGTTTCTGCACTCTGATTGACTGCTTGCATCCCGCTACAAGCTTTAGTAACGATAAGAACGATACCCACCCCAGCAGCTATGAAAAGATATGAATATTTCAAACTGCGATCGGCTGTCGAATGAGCTCGCTGTAAATGACTATGTCGCGATTTTTTTCAAGCTTTCGTGCTTCATTCAAATGGCTTACCATCACAGAAGCGAGATTTCCTGAGGTTTTCCGTATTTGAAATGCCTCCAAGCTGCCGAATTCAATTCAATGAGGCATATATGCTGAGTTGATGAATCGATGAATATGAAGATGGACAATCAAGCGGCGATCAAGCAACTGGAACGATAAATCCTCGTTTTCATGTATAGAGATTTAAGACTGAATTTTGCGAGATGATGTCCCAAGTATGAGCTTTCTATGAAGTGGATTAGAGCCCATCTTCGATTAGTTAGGAAGAGGAGCATAGTGTTCTAATAGTCTTCAAAATAATGCCAGATTGTATCATCTATTTTCTCGAAGCGTTGCAAACAATCGAAACTCCATGCCTTTAATTATTTAAACGAATGCAGCACCGCATGTCTAATCCCTATCGTACTACAACATCATATCTGAAGGGCACGTCCTAGTCCGAAAGTTGATAGAACCACAGCAATCAGCACGAAGAGGTGATTGATCCTGACGGGGTGTGCATCCAGCCTAAATGCACGGTTTCTGGGGTGCTGGACGAACGCAAAGGCGAGAAAAGCGTTCCTTCATTGTGAGAAAGTCGCTTCCACCGCAAGTATGTCACGCTGCTTCCTCCAACTCTGTGCAACAATTTCAAGATACTTTCCCACGATCGAAAATCTCGGCGGAATTTGCTGCGCACAGAGAGAACGACACCTAGCAATCTTTGTCGATTAGACTCTACAGTTTGAGCTCTTGACTCACAAAAGAGAACTATCCGGAGGTTCAAATACATTTCCGGAAGCTTTATCTGGGAAATCATCGAGATGTTACTGCTATTAAAAAGGTTATCGAAATGCTTTCTTGCGGCTCTCGTGAAGGATAGGTAATTGTAAGGCGCTTCGAGCTCCCATTCTATAGGATTAGAGACTGAGTTAAAAGAGAATTATGTGCTCCGAAACAACACTTTCATGATCTCACCGGTGAGATGGTATGGGAAGCGTTATTCAGCCCCCACTTTTTCTGTATTCAGCCCTCAGCCTTTATTATTTAATAAAACGCGTGGCTTCTGAGTGGTCAAATAAAAAACCACAATGGCCCCATCCTCCATCAATTGATAAAATCCGTGATTCTAACTGGACGAAGAGAAGAAAGCATAATGAAATGCCTTGCACCACCTCCCCAGCTTGCCCGCGCTACCTTGGAACAAGCCAAGGCAGTAATTGATGACCATGCACAGCAAGAAGGCAATTTTGTTGTTGTCAAGCGCACTAAAATAGTAGGCAATAGGAAGGATGGAGATGTGAAAGATTTGATTCTTGCCTGCTCCCAGTCAAACCCTCCAGTCATACGGAAGGACCTCGCCAACGTGTGCCTTTTAGCCGCAGCACTGGTTGTTTGTTCAAGGCCAGAATACGGCGACAAGAATCTGGTGATTGACAAGTACAAATTGCCAATGAAAAACACAACCATGAGCCGTTTTCTCACCAGTCGGCCCATCCACGAGGACGCGCGTTAACAAAGGAAAGTCAACAAGCAGTCTTGATGCTGGGTCGTTCTGGTGTGACAACGTGCCGTATTATCACCTCATTGCACCAAAACAACAATGTAATGGCTGCAGCTCAAGATATCTACAACTTGAGTCGTGCAGAACGCAACAGGATGCTGGCAGGTCGATCTCCACTGATAGCACTCTTAGACGTTCTTGCTCCTGGTGACTATTTCTCGCAGTTTAATGTGCTTCAGCAGCTCACTCACCTGCTAATTATTTCATCTTCTGCAAAGGCGATTTGCAACAAGTACAGCGCTGGCTGTGTCTGGCTTATTGATGCAACTTATAAAACGAACAAATATGGACTCCCTCTCCTTCATATTATCGGTGTCACAGCAACAAATAGCACCTTCACCTTCGCATACTGCTTTATGCGGAATGAGACTCTGGCAGACTATTTATGGGCAATGCGAAATGTTAAGAAGTCTCTCAAGGATGTGGTCTACAACATGCAGTGCTCACCTTTGTCACAGATCGGGAGCTTGCGCTGATGAGCGCTCGTTCAGATACAATTTTAAATGCATCTTGCTTGCTTTGCCGCTGGCATATCAACAAAAACATTCCTGCCAAGCAAAGAACAGCATTTTAAACATCGGAAGCCTGGCAAGAATTTAGCCAAACTTGGAACGAGCTTGTTGCTGCCACGACCATGGCAGGTTTTGAGACCCAACATGCAGTAATGCATGACAGGTTCCCTGTAGCCTCGATGAGCTACCTTGAGACAACTTGGCTGGTGTACAGGGAGCGATTTGTTACTGCTTTTCTGCGTAATAAGCATCACTTTGGGCATGTAACAACATCTCGGGTGGAGAGCGCCCATGCTTCTCTCAAAAAATGGATCTCTGTTTTTCACTGTTATATTTTCAAGCTGTTATGACTTTTTCTTAGAAATCATAATTCATTCATTCATTCATTGCAGGTGATTTACTATCAGTGGATTCGGCAGTCCGCCTTGCTTGTGGAGGTCAGCTTGCTGTAGTTGTGCAGCAAAATGCAAAGCAGCGAGCTATTGTCAATATGCAGCTTGGTACAATGTTTGCAGAGGTAATGGGAAAGATTTCTGTAGCAGCGCTGCGCGGTGCTTATCGGCAGTACCAGCAGCGGCTTACCAATGATGGTAATTGTCAAGGTTTGTAGACTTCGAAAATTTGCTATCCACTGGCTGTGACTAACCATATCCCAAATGTACCTAGGCCTGTTGACATCCACGATGGGCTTTCCTTGCTCTCATGCTTTTCGCTATCAATTGGCACCACTGTCTGTCAATGATTTCGATAAGCATTGGTGGCTGGTACAGCCAACTCCAACGCCAATCGAGGTTGAGGTTGTTCCGGTTGGAATCGAGTCCGCATTGAAAAGAACTGCAGATGATTACAATGATGCTGCAAATCATCGAAAGCGCGTACTGCTTGACTATGTCTTGGCAGTACCAGAAACCAATATGCGTGATCCTGTGCAAGTGCGCACACGTGGCAGGCCAACGAGGTCAACGCAGCGAGTTCCATCGCAGTTTGAGTATGTTGCTGCTACTCTTGATACTCCGGTGCAACGCAGACGATGCCGGATATGCAAGGAGGCAGGCCACAATGCCCGAACCTGTCGTCAAACACCAGCAGCACCATCAGAACCGGAAGCACTGGCACCCATAACTGGCTTCTTGTCAACCAATTTACCCGCTAGATGTCATATCGAAAGTCACGTCGAGTTTTGTGCCACTCGTTGTATTAATTAATAGAGGCTGGGGGCTGAATAACGCTTCCCGATGGTATAATGCGCAAAATCGGCGAATCGTCCAAATTTACACGATTGTAAAAGTTCTGGGATATCAGAACGAGGGTGGGGTTTATACGTGCATACTCCATCCAATCCGTTTAATTCAAATATGCTGAACTGTCTAGACGAAGGTGGGGATGCTCAAATCGCACTGTAACATGAAGGTGAATGACTCACACTAGCACCAACACGCCCATTGTGTCGTATGGCGTAGTGTGACGGGACTGAATCACGACAAGAAAGTTGAATGTTGATAGGCGCCAGTCGTTGGAAGAACACCATTCCGTTATATGTGAATGGTCAGTCGTGCCTGGAGCAACCAATGAAAGGCCGTAAGCATTATTTCCCCATATCGTATACATGTGGAATCTTCCAATATGCATTTCTCTTCTTGACGATCTACTCCCATTTGAGTCTGCATTTCATGTTTTATACAGCGCACAGCGTTTCCATACTACCGCTACGTTTCATCTGAGTTCACTTAATCCGTGATTGTGAATTACATAGAGGTGATTCGTCGCAGGATCAAGATGGAAACCTGTACGCAAAGTTGACCTCAATATGCCAATTGATAGTGATAGGTCCATTTCATGTTTCTAATGTGCTTCAACATGACATATTTGAATACCCCACGACTTCGGAAATGTGTGGAGCTACGGCCAAACACGGAGAGGCATTTTCTTCTGGCGTGGCGTGGATTGTAGGGATTCATCGAATCGATGGCTTTCTTCCAAGTCTTCCCACCTCCATGTCAAATTCCATTGGATGAATTCCATTTGAGATTCATTGGAAACAGTAGAGACGCAGCGCAGTGTTCTCCGAGGCAAGCTTTGTTGACCCTAAAATCCCGCGATACTAGAATTGAGGAGCAAGCTGAACTGTGACGTTTTAGCGATATTATCAAGTTATGTGCTAGAGGATTGCATAGGGGAAGAATCTCCGCTCATTACTGTACCTGCTTATCGATGAATCTTGATGTTTCAGCATACATTTTTCAGAAATGCTGCAATATCGGAGATAGTATAAAGCACGCTTTGAATCTCCACCGTGCAATTCTTAGAGAAAGTAGGTACTACTACGCGGAATTCTTCTCAATTTGTTAGTTGATTGTAGGGGTTGCATTGCACAAGCTGTTGCCACAGTAACTTTACCGAGGAATCAGGAAACTGGTACCTTTGTTTGTATACAGCTTCGTGATCACCCTTAGTTAGTGAGTATGTATTTTATAGTTATCAAAATGCACTGATGAATTACTGCCTAAAGTTGACAGCTGCGATGGCTGAGGTTGAGTCAAAGATGGGCCAACTTGATACTACTTTTTGTTGTTTGAGAATAGGCTTGCATTTCATTCGAACTTCTCTAATATTCAGTTTGTGAAGTTGGGTTATAACAATAGAGCACTACCGCCATAACTGTGTAGGTGTAGTCAATGATTTTACGTCTCGATGTCGAATTTTGTCAAAATCGTCATTAATGTAAAAAATGCACACGAGGCTTTTTCGTTGTCAACGCATTCAATGGACAACAGCGTTGCGCATTCGCCACTATCGTTCTGAGGGTGGAAATCCAGATTATGATGTCATCGTAGTTGGTGGAGGACATGCTGGATGCGAAGCAGCTGCAGCGGCTGTACGTGCTGGGGCCAAAACAGCTCTTGTGACCCAAAAGCTGCATACAATTGGTGAGATGTCATGCAATCCATCCATTGGAGGCGTCGGGAAAGGAACACTAGTTCGTGAAATTGACGCGCTGGATGGTCTTATGGGACGGATAGCAGACCAAGCGGGAATACAATATCATATGCTCAACGCATCAAAAGGTCCAGCGGTTCGTGGTCCTCGAGCTCAAATGGACCGAGATTTATATCAGAAGACAATGCAGCGATTTCTCAGATCTATCGCTGGGTTGACGCTAGAAGAAGAAGCTGTAGATGATCTGATAGTATCAAAGTCTGGGCATCGAGCGCTTGGTATCATCACAAGCTCGGGACGGTGTATCCACAGTCGTGCCGTGGTCATCACTACAGGTACATTTCTTCGTGGAATGATTTACCTCGGCCGGGATATCCGAATACCAGCAGGAAGACATCGTAGAGATTGTCGAGAAGTAGAACCACCTTCTGTCGGCTTGGCAAAGACTCTGCAAGATTTTGAGTTTCCAATTGGAAGACTAAAAACAGGCACACCACCTCGTCTAGATGGGAATACGATCGATACCAATGGACTAGAAGTGCAGTATAGTGACCCTGTGCCTCAGTTATTCTCGTATTTGCATGATTTGGAGCCACCAATTCCGCAAAACAAGCTGGTGACGTGTCATGTGACATACACCAATGAAGTCACGCATGAACTAGTTCGAGATAATCTGGATTCCTTGCCTGAATTTAGCACCGGAAATGGAAAGGGAGTAGGACCACGCTACTGCCCGTCAATTGATACAAAAGTTCTCCGATTTCCTGATCGAAATCGACATCAAATATGGCTCGAGCCGGAAGGACTACAAACTTCCATTGTATACCCGAATGGCATTAGCACAGCCTTCCCAGAGAAACTCCAACTAGAACTAGTCAGGACCATCAAAGGCTTGGAGAAGGCTGAAATTGTACGTCCTGGCTATTCTGTGGAATACGACTACATTGATCCTCGTTCTTTACATGCTACTTTGGAAACAAAGAAAATTCAAGGACTTTACTTGGCCGGTCAAATCAATGGTACTACAGGCTACGAAGAAGCTGCTGCACAAGGCGTTATCGCCGGATTGAATGCTGGGCTCACATCCAACGACTTGCCTCCCTTTACGTTGGATCGAGCGGATGCATTCATTGGTGTCCTGATCGATGATCTGACATCACTGGGGACCAACGAACCATACCGAATGTTCACCTCACGGTCGGAGTACCGTCTACTCCTTCGTCAGGACAATGCCGATCTACGGCTAACGCGTCGTGCATATGAACATCACCCGACACTTGTGAGTACTGAGCGCATGAGGCAACTCGACCTCAAAACCCAGCTGATGGATGAGGGTCGAGAGGCTTTGCAATCGTTTGTGCAAGATCCTCACGAGTGGACTCGATTCGGTGTCAAAGTATCTCGAGATGGAGTCGCCCGAAGCGCCTACCAGATCCTCTCCTTCCCACAAGTATCGTCGTCCACGCTGAAAGAGATATGGAAGCGAGTTCCTCTCCTGAATCACGAGTCCACCAGAAATAAGGTGAGAGAGCTCCTTTCAACCGAGAGTTTGTATGCGGCTCAATTACGCTCTCAGCGCCATGAAATCGTCATGTATCGAGACAAACAGCACATTGAGCTACCAAATTGGATCGATTACTCGAAATTCAGCATGATTTCCAGCGAAGAGCGCGAGAAACTGCAGGAAGCAAAGCCCACAACGATTTATGCCGCGAGTCGAATATCCGGAGTTCGTTCTTCGACCTTATTGATGCTGTATCAGTACACAATCCATCAACAGAAGAGAGGAGCATCGCGTAAGATCTGAGCTTTAAAGGCTCGTTTTAAGGAAAATGAACGTTGGAAGGGAATAAGGTGAAGGCGGAGGAGCTCATCATTCATTTTTTGGGCGATTTTGCTGCATGTAGCGCTGCATAATGCCTTCCAAAGGATGACGAGAATTCGGCCGAGAATAGCTCGGAATGTCGATCCGAACGTAGCGAAATTAAGGAATCTAACACGTACTTAACGGTCTAAATTTCGTTCCGCATCATGGCAAGAGGTGGTCGTTCGAATCGAGGAGGCAATAACAGACGCTCTAATCGGAATCAATCCAGCGGTCCGTACCAATCCCGAAAACCACAACGCGATAATCAAGACGATGTAAGTAGAGGGCGCGATCGTAAGCCTGGAAGAGGAGGATCCAACGGTGGACGAGGAGGAAGAGGGCGAGGACGCGGACGTGGAGGAAGAAAGTCACGTTCTGCGGAGGATTTGGATCGTGAAATGGATAAATACTGGGGAAAGTCTGAAGAGCATGCCAACAAGCGCTTAGATGGAGACATGGATGAATACTGGAAGCATAAAGGTATCCTCACAGCATTCTCGGACATTTGTAGCATACGGTAATTTATTGTGAATCACGGTAGATCCCGAATCCGCGACCAAGAACTCTATTGAAAATGAAGCGTCTGTCGTTCCCGAGGTAGAAAAGAAAGAAGACGCAATTTCTACACAAAATGGCTCTATTGAAACAGATACCACCACCGCCTAGCTCGCCTACATCACTGTTTTCTAATTACAATGCGAAATACCGAGTTTGTATGGTCCTTATCTTCCGTTGAATCGCTAAATGTGTGGCTGGGAACGAGTCTCCAACAAAACTCACGACTTGAGCTCGATTGTGGGATCAGAGGTGGTCATACGATCCGTCAGGCTGATCGCAAAGTGGTCGTGAGAGCCTCTAGCCAGTGTTTTCTGAGCTCCACATGCTGCAAAAATGGCTTGGCGCGACTGCAGCATTTTGGGGATGAATTCGTACAATTCCAAGGAGAGGTCCAAATGCGTCAATGTCCGCATACTGAGGTATTTGCACTTGAAGCATGTGCTGATTGTAAGTGGATTCTCCTCCAACCACAACGCCACCCGTTTCGATACCACAATCTGACCGCCGTTGCCAGTGTCTCCGACTTCTTGTGCTATCATTTCCGAAAGGCCCATGTAATTCGTTTTACCCGTGACAGGATGCCGATGAATGACCACTTTGCCCTCTGCTTCTTCATTCGCATCATGTACTCCCATACGTACGCGAAGCCCACGAAACAACAGAGTTCGTCTGAGACAAGCTTTTCGTATTGTTTGGGTCGAAGTGGTGAGTCCCTCGAGGCTTTTCGGCCATTTGGCTTTCAACAGCTCGACTTGTACTGCACAACAGTAATTGATCGCATCATCGATGGAATGGAAGGCTAGGTAGAAGGCATCTCCTGCTGTTGTGATCTCATATCCGTTGTATAGGAGAAGATTACTCCGCAATATATCGTCGTGAATCTGTTGTGCCTGATCGATAAACCCCTCTGTAGCCTTGGACCACAGCTCACTGGAGCCCTCAATATCCGTGAAAACAAAGATTGGCCGAGTTGGAGGATCGATCGGAACATGCTCGCTATATTGGATGATCCCG
Organism: Albugo laibachii; assembly: GCA_902706625.1. Lineage (NCBI taxonomy): Eukaryota > Oomycota > Peronosporomycetes > Albuginales > Albuginaceae > Albugo > Albugo laibachii. Next base: position 11,773 of record CACSLJ010000400.1, on the reverse strand, counting down.
CCATGCCCAGAGAGCACATTGTCCAGTACATCCTGGAACCTCGCAGATCCTTTGATTCGAGCTGGAAGAATTGGACGAAGAGCGATAAAACAGCATTCCTGACTCGCACTCATTACGAATGCTAATGCGCCACCGAAAAAGTAATGAAGAATTATCGCGATGTGAGAAACAGTGTCTGGCACTCTGAAAGCCTTGTCTTGATCAAAGAGTAAGAGCTTGGTCTGAAGGACACAAAATGGTAGCGTGAAGATGATATACACCAGCAGTATGAGCTTCAAACGATGATACAACGGCGATGCTGTGGCCACTCCATGCAAATGCTCAAATTGACGACCTCTCCGTTTGAGGATGATCAACAACACAGTCAACGATACGATGGCTATGGTCGTACAAGCTTGCTCCGCGATCATCAGCTTCAAGTGCGAATGTGTTTTCTTCTCGATCAATGTCGCTGTGCATGAGGCTCCTGTCACAACGCCAAGCAAAACCACAGCCATAACAGAGTACTTTTTGATGACAGCACGCTCCGATTTCTCGCCTCGATCGATCGTCACTGAAGCCAATTGGAATAATTCTCCTGCAACCACCAAGACCCAACACGTTGTCAGAATGTACAAAACATTGTGCAAGACGAAGAGGAACGTGGAGTCGGGATTGGAGCTACTACGCTCTTGCAAAACCATTGGCTCCGTTGTGGATGCTTCCTCCAACTGCGTATCGGCTCTCCTCTTACTCAAAACAATCGACAAATTGAATAGAAAAGCAGCTGCAGAGGATAAAGTGGATGCGCTCAGAGAGCACAACATGACAAATCGAACGCTTGATCGCAATATGTCGCCTTTCAGTCGCTGCATGTATATACACGCCGCAAAGGTACACAAGAGGGACGATAAGGAGCAGATTTGGAATGCGTAAAGCCATTCATTTCTGTCGTTGAAATGCATTTTGAGCGCTTAAAGCGATAGTTGTACCATATCAACGAAATGAGACATTCGATTCAGCGACTCGATTGCACGTAAACAGGTGACGACGTGCTGCCAGCTCGATGCTTCGATCTCCTTTACATCGAAACACATCGCTGACTCGACATCCAATCACGAGCGCTGGCATTACGACAATCAATTAGCTGTACAGCAAAAAAATCGTGAATTTCGCGGGAGATTGACCGACAAAATAACGAAAAGAGGGGTACGCAATGCGCTTTAGACAGTGGAAATGGAATTGCGTGTGGAGAAGGGCTGCTGTAGCGTAAAGAATGCTTCTAATTAGGGGCTACGAGGTGCTTGCTTCGTGTGTACTGAGCCGTGTGCGTGTGACGGCAATTGATAGCGATTACTTTGCGCAATTGCGACTGTGATGACCGATTTCCGACGGGATAAGGCGCATTTTCGGATACAAAAGCTAGAATAGCTTTTGATTGGTGGAAAAGCTGTACATATCTGTCTTTCATCTCTCGATGAAGCTTTTATTCGCCCGACGCTTGCGGCCTTTCCCGATCCGATTGACATCTCAAAATTGGACGCATGTACTGCCAACACGCTGGTCTGCACACTGCACACTTTTTGGTTACGCAAGGCCCTTTAGTAAGAACGTAACAAGCAAAAGCGCGCACCGCTCACTTTGCGTCTCCGATTTACTAAATGAAGCCAAACAGTACCGTGTTTCGCAAATCAATTTCATTGATCATACAAAGTGTATGTATGACGCCATTCAATCGCTCGCACGAAATGAAAAGTCAAACACATTGGTCGTTGTGGACGAAAAATCGCGGCAGATCCTCGGTCTTATCACCAACACGACCATTCTCAATCGAATAGCGACCATGGAATCCATTTCTCCCCGTTTCATGAGGGAAATCGCAAGCACAACATCACAAACCAATGAAGAGCATGCAACGTCCCAATTAAACGCTGTTATTGCCGGGTACAGAGAGTGGAACATCCCGGTTAGCATCCCAATCGATCATCCATTCATCGCTGATGCTCTGATACTGCTAGGTCACCGAATGTGCCATTCCCGCGCATGAAATCTTGCATGTATCTCCGACCGATTCTCTTGAAGATGTAAGTATACTTTCTACTATACAGCTGTGTAGCTATACAGACTTTTTGTGTGTATAGTGTCGCGCTGTCGTGACGTTATCCGGACACGGTGAATTACCAGTTGTAAAAGACGGAAAGCTACTTGGAATGGTCTCATTGAGAGATATCGCTGGACTCTTACATCGATATGATACAAATTGCCAAGAAACAAGCGCAAAATCCGATTATTTGAATGTGATTCTACCAAGAAAAGGACTTCCTTTCAACCTCAGCTATACAGAATCTACTATTAGGTGCGTACCCGATTGTCCGACGTTAACGATGCTCAGCGTTCTTTGTGCAGCTCCAAGGACAAGGACATGTATTATCTGCACTGCTTTGCAATGTCGATGCCTCACCCAGAGAAGAAGCAAACTGGAGGCGAAGATGCGTATTATATCGCGACTTTATCGAGCGAAAAAGAGGCAAAGGCCTCGACCTCGAACCCGGGTCCTCTGGATGCATTCTGTGTTGGTGTCGCGGATGGTGTTGGCTCCTGGTTCGAGCGAGGTATCAGTGCCAGAGAGTACTCACAAGGATTGATGCTTGCAGCTCACCAAGCTGCAGAGGCCTCTTTTTCCAAACGAGGCTTTTGTGATCCTTCAGAGATACTCGACGCGGCTTGGACTAGTGTGCTACACAAAGGCATTGTGGGAAGCTCGACTGCGTGTGTGTTATCTCTGGATCCACATACTGCAGAACTACACGCTGTGAATCTCGGTGACTCGGGATTCCTGATCATACGGGATAAGCAATCCGATTTGGAGACAGCTAGGCAGCGTGGGACGCTCGATGGATCGTTATCACGAAAGATTGTCGACAGAGATCGAGACCTCACACCCGCTGGGCGTCGTAAAGGAGCTCATATTTCATATCGATCCCCACAACAGCTTCACTACTTCAATTGTCCTTTTCAGTTGGGATACGTTGGCCCTGCATATGAGGATATAAGTCCCGCTGATGCGACGCAAAAGCCTCTGTTTGAGACTCCGAAAGACGGTCTCCGACTTCGTGTACCCGTGCTGGAAGGAGATTTGATCATCGTGGCAACCGATGGGCTCTTTGATAATGTGGACGAGGAAACACTGCTTTCAGTGGTCAACTTGGAGCCTGAAGTCGAAGCATTGACTCGGAAACTCGTTCAGTGTGCGTACGACAAGTCATTGGATCGCATGCACGACTCACCTTTTGCACGACTTGCCAAAGAAAGCGATCTGCTGTGGAGTGGTGGGATGCCAGACGACATCACCATCATCATTGGACGAGTCAGGAAGAAGGCAATCTCAACGTAATAGAAGCATGTGGCCTCCGTATCAATTGCTCGACACAGAGGACGATATATTTCTACAGACACCATGGTGAGATGTATCGTTCAAGATATACAAAATCAATCAAGAATCAGACGATCAAATATGCTCTTCCGCGGCGGAGGCTAAAAGCAATGCCAATTGGTGATCCTGATCGACCAGGATTTGCATCAGACTCTTCAATGCTCGATTCGGATAAAGTGCTTCTTTCGTGAGAGGACCTCGTGTCAATGGATCAAAGTTCCCATTGCATTCCAAGTGTCTTTCAATCATTTCTCGCTCAAAGGAATCGCCATTTGGAGTCATTACGGGATCCTCCATGATCTCCAGGCTCAAAGGACACATGAATACGTCTAGCATACGTTCCAAAACCGCTTCACCGTCCTTGACGTCGATGTGCTCTTTCAATCCACACGATCGACTTAGTAGCGATGACAAAGAATCACGCTCTAAAAGTCGAACAAGACGCAATTCCGACCTGATCCATTGTCTCAGTTGTGAGTGCGCTACCGAGCACGATAAAAGCAGGACCGATGCCGGTAAGGCGAAGGATGTATGCATGGATAAAAGACCGACCACATTCGAAGACTGCGTGCTGGACAGAGACGTTTGTGTCAATGACAAAGAACACTGATCATTCGCTTGTTCCAATTCCAATGCGGCATTCGCGTATTCGCGTTCTTGGCGATGACATTTGGCCTTCCATAGATGAATGTACGCTATCATCGTGTTGTTCTGGAAGGCGGTCTGTGTCGCGTCTTGCGCCTTTCGATGCAAAAGCATTTCTTCCAGCACTTTTTGAGCCTCTGGAGAACGTCGAAGAATCCAAAGACATCGAACGACACCAAATTGAGCTGCTGAATGGATCTGATACTGTTGAAGGGTGAATGGCTCATCCTGGCTCTGGGTAGACCCACAAGCAATCTGGTACATCTCCAATGCTTCCGCATACTTTTTCTGGGTCCAGTGAGCATCGGCCTGCGCCAAATGATGCAGCTGACAGAACTTAGACATTGAGGTTTTCTCTAGAAAGCTCAGACACTCTTGCCACAAATGATACAAACCGTGAAAGATGGTCGCCTTCTCTCCACCGAGTGTCTCAATTGCCTGGATATCTGCTGGAATCGCTTCAAAATGCTGCATTTTCAAGTTCGCTGCCATTCGATACGCAAAGCATTTGACGTGTTCCGTGTGATCTGGTAGCTCCAATGAGGCTTTCGTGAGTAAATCGACAGCAGAAGCGTATTCCCTGAGGAAGAAGGCCTCAATTCCGCGGTCCAGAGACGACAGTTTGGTGGAAATGATATCCCATTGTCTCGCTTTCATCCATTGAGCATCATTCGATCGGCTTTTTATGGTTAATGCGTATCGCCTCTCTTCATCGTACATGTCTTCCGGCGCATACAGAAACTCGTGCTGGTACGGATTGTACAGAGCAAAGCTATCTCGACCTGCTCCAGTGATGGGAATCAGTTGCCATTGCTCCATTTCGCCTGGATTCTCCCGAGTTTTTCTCCATGTAAACACTCGACTTCGAAAGTCTCCACGTGCATCTTTCCGATACTTGGCGTAATTTGCAGCGTACAAGTACTCCTTGAACGCACAGCTTTGGATATAGAATCGATCTTTGGCTCCATTTGCTGGCGTGAAGATCCATTGGCATTGTCTAGAGCTGTTGGCGACGCTCTCCTGAGACCAAAGAAACACATTTCGGCGCTCACTATCGAATGCAAATTGAGAGTCTGGAGCAATTAGCACTTCTTCTCGAATTGGCGACTGTATAGTGACGGGATGGCCCATCACAATGGCACGTACTGAAGAAGGGAACCATTCGAACCAGTACGCATCTGCTCGGATTTTGGCCGCGTCTTCCAGCCGATGCAATAAGGAATGGATAAAGTAAGCCAAAGGAAGTGTGAGTACCGTCGAAAAAGAGCGATTGGAAGCTGTACGGAAGACGGTGTTGACTTGGTGAAGAATGACGCATCCGTCTAAAGTCCATTGCCAGCAAGGTAGGGATTCGATGAATTCCAATACAATTTCCAAGTCAAAAAGCCCGGCGAGGTAAAAATCACGAAGAATCGATGTCAAGTGCTGCAGGATGGGAGTCTGCGCATGCAATTGGACAAGCTGACGAAAGCTCTCACGAGCATCGGAAACCTGTCTTTCCTGTAAAAAACAGCGTATTCGTTGCACGTATTCGTCCATTGTCCTACTTTTCTCTGACTCTTGGAAATAATTCGCGTTGCAACGGTGAGATCGGTAATACCGGTAGTATAAAAGAGAACAAAGCGTTACTTGCGGGAGAATTTTTACAATCAGAATCAGATCGAGGGTATACAGTATACATATGTCGGATAAGATAAATGTTGTGGTACCAAACTATTTTTGTACACGGTATCGTTCTTATTAAATAGTCAATTCATGTGTAATTCGAGATACTGTTTGAAAGCTAAAGCTCTTCGTACATGTCCATCACGTTGGTGGTTGTGGACGTACGCATCGCATCTTCTTTCAATGGATACTCACCCAGCGATGCGAATGTACAACACGTCTCCTCCTTTCGTACCAACGGCATAATTTCGCCACCATTTTGATCCTTTAAGAAGCTATCTTGTATCCAAAATTGTATCATATTCATAATCAGCGGACATCCAATCATCACGAGGATCAATTCAACTTTTGGATGTGCACGAAATGGGAAGAATACAATAGACCCCATCCAAGCCAATGGAATACGGAAGATGAAAATGAATGCGGCAACGATTATCTTCATCAGGAACAAAACAGCAAACCATTCCCATAGCTGTGCCCACCATATCGCCAAGGACGGAGGATCGCCATATCTGCCGGGATTCTTGAGTGCTGTCCAGTTCCATCGAACCTTGTAATAAGAGGATTAGTCAGTGTCACATAAACTCCAGTAACAATCCCTTACAGCTAAAGAGGTCACGAATTGGAGCAAATGGTACGCTACATAGACTCCAACGGTTGTGTCAATAACGAAATTGAGAAAGTAAAAGGCACATTCATCAGCGACTTGTGCTTCGTAGGTTGCCTTGGCTGTTCGTATTGCGACCATAATGTTCACAATGTGTATCATTGCAGCGCAAGTACCTTGCTTCATTGCATCAAAGAACCATACTTGTAGCGATCGACGAGGACTCTCCAAGCACCATTTTATATACAGAGTTGTAAGTGCGATACAGCCAAGCAGTAATTGTACCGCATCGTCTGTATTATCGGCTACCAAAGTGCATCGAGACGTCATACGATCGCTGCGTTTCCAAGTAGAAAACCTTTTCGTGACGTTTAGCTGCCGTCAAATCCTATTGACTAAAATACTAAAATTCATACTGAATTTGACTGGACGAAACAAATAGAATGAAATAACGATCATGAAATAAAGAATTCATATATTGTCAAGCGAGTGTGTTTAGACTGCGTACATTAAGCGATGAGTTCATAAGATGTAGTTAAGCAGAACAAGCGGATGGGTACAGTACGGGTATAGTGTTGAGCAGAGGCTTTCGCAATACTGTACCTAGAGTAGAGCGTACTCTACTTTGAACTGTATAGTACCGCCCAAGTGGTATGCTCAATGAAGAGCCCGGGAGGCGAGTAGAGTGTTGGAAGCTCATGTTACATCGAGACAATGGAATCCCCTCTTGATGATGTGTTTCTCTTCCTCAAGTACGTGCATCACACTCGCTGAAATGTTCATTTTCTCATTGAATACACAGAGCCAAACGCGTTGCTGATCACTGAGTCGATCTCGAGGACCTTTTACTTCAATAAGGCGTAATTCCATGTCCATTCCTTCGATTTGGTTGAGCCAAACGTCCGTTTCCGGGGTTTCTGAAATCGATTTCGCGTATCCAAATGTGTCATGATCCACAGCCACATCCATTCCGCAGTGCTCGTAGACGTTGAAATGATCCGTTGTTCCACTTTGGTGCTTTTTGCTCAATCGTAAAAGCAGTAGATCGGGAATCCCACTGCCGCTTCGCTGATGATACTCGACGGAAGACAGCATGTATTCACATAATGCCTTCAGACGAGTAGTGCCGAGTGAAAGAGCAATGAATTGGTGCAGGCGTAGTGGATACACAGTCCACGATACAAATCGAGAGACAGTGCCAAAGTGGGTGGTCCAAATACGCTCCAATTCAGACACTAATTCTATTTGGGAGAAGCGGCTGATTGCTCGTAGTCTAGAAGCGATTTCGACCTGACGATTTCTCACAAACACATCTGCATATCCAAAGTCGAGTGGAGCATCTTGGAAGGGCGTTTGGAAAACATCCGGGACGGATTCGAGATAAAGCACTTCCCACATCAGCATGCCGACCACATTACGAAACAAGTGGCCTTCGCAATGAATTCCATACCAGTTCTCATAGTAAAACTTTTGTATCACGAGTTGTTCCACAGAGCAGGGCTGGTCGTCATACCCGATAAATCGCGATTTTTCACCCATTTGACGATTTAGAGGTCGGCCTTGGATGCATTCATGGACAGCATCGACTTTTACGGGATCGTTTTGCTCCGTATTGGACTCGCGTTTGGCTACCAATCGGTCGAGTCGCCGCTCTAGAGCGACACGATCTCCTCCGACGATGTGATGAGTACCATTAATTCGATCTTCCGACAGAGCTCGCTCACAGATCTCGATTGCTTGTTGACGAGGAAGCTTGAGATGCTGTTCTGAGTTTAGAGCAAGCCTCAACCACCAATATCCCCGCTTCCGTTCTAAACCGAAATTGGTGTTGGCGTCCAGTAATTCTTTTAGCAGAAGCACAGCCACATCGTATTGTTTTGCCTTTTCGAACACTTCTATTGCTTTATGGAGGATACGGGTGAACTGATAGCCTGGATTGTACTTTTCAAAGAAAGGAGGGAGCTGAGAGTTGTGGGCGGACAAAGAGGCGACATCACGAAGTGCTCGGCGATACGAATGAAGACAGGACCTCACTTCCAAGATGAATGTGTCAAAGGAATGCATCTTCGCCAAACAATCATGAAACTGAGTCAAAAAGTACTGCTCGACCGCCCACGCGCTTTTGAAGAACTTTGGATCCGATTCTGACTTGACCTGTGTCGATTCTATCCCATCACTAGCCTTGGTGCAAGTGTGTAAAGCTCGAAATATCTCGATTTGCGGTCTAGCTTCGCTTTCTTTCCAGTAATTAGAAGTTTCATACTCCAATGTACGATCAACAGCCGAAGGAATCAACGATACTTCGAGCTGATGCATCACTTGATGCAACTGGCATGCAATTTCGTAGCATAAGTAATCAATTCTGGATCGGAACAGGCTCTTTGTGGATTTGAATTTGATGATTCGGGATGAATTAAGAGGAAATTGAAGTTTTCGAAACTGTACCAACAAGCCTGGCCATTGTACAGGCTCATGTTTCAGCACAGGAATGCAGCTCGCGACGATCAATTGCACAGAGTTTGTTTTCTTCAGTGTACCTGTCGCTAGAACTGACGTCGCCGGTTTCATAGAATGGACGTAGTACAGGCGATGGAGGCGGTGGAAGAACTCACGAACATGTTCGACGACGCGAAATCCTAACGTTGTGCGTGTTGGAGTACCTCCACCGCTGGAACGCTTCGATTGGATCGAGTTGGCCCACGCTTGGTGGACAAATGTATGAACGGGCAAGAAAGAACCGTCGAGACGTCTTTGAGTCAATACATTTCGATGAATATTTCCGAGAAGCTTTGTTTTATTACCGGCAGAATTCTTCGCACCCACTTTCTTCCCAGTCACTTTACCTTCTATAAAATTGATCTCAGACAAGGAGCAACAGCTATCAATGGCTTCTAGCGTCAATTCCACATGCTCCTTAGAAAATAAAGCATTCTTTCTCGATTCCAAAGCTTGGATTAAATTGGTCTCGGTAAGCTGCTGCAACGTACTCTGGACGATCGGGCTCTCCTCATTGACGATCGGGCTCTCCTCATTGATAATGACTGCAGTTTTCATCTCATCCAGCGCCATTCCTCGGTATCGGCTTCTATCTTGAAAGTATTTCAGCAACGAATTTGTTTTGAACCACGGGCCTTTACGCTGAAATACGCGAATATATATATGTTGCGTCAGCATTTCGAGCCGTTGAAATGCTGTGATGTAGAGCTCTTCCTGAGGCGACAGAACATGGCGATAGTTTTTCCAAATGCTGTCCAAGACCATGCAAAAATGACTGGTCCAAGCATCTTGATCGGTCGGAGCGACGTCCAGAGGTTCCGTTGCCATTATTTACAAAATTAGACAGTTAGGATCGAGGTCATATGCCGGTAAATGTAAGCGTATGATGCGCTTTGGTGTGATCGAAATTGCGTGCGTCTTACACGATTGGATGACGGAGCTTCTTGCTTCCAGAATTGACTTTATTAGTGTCGCTCACGTAGTGTAAAATGTGTCCGAGTGGCACGTTCTTTGAAGGATACTGGTAAATGCGAGTCTAGTTTTTGCCAGTATCTACATTCCTGCGACATTTCCTTGATGTTGGCACGTGACACGAAATCTCTGACAGAAACTCTTGCGCAAAAACAGGCTGACACTTTTCATGTATTTGGCGAGTATGGAGACCATGGCGATGCGTACGATCAAATAGCCTGCATTCTACAAATGTTTTCCTCTGCTCATTATCATCGTGCGCGATCCAAAACTCTCTCTGTCTACGAACGCGTAGTCGGAGGAATCGCTTGGATCCTCCAGCAGCTAGTACCACGGGAACAAGCCTACATCGGCCGAATCCAGTTAGATTTTCTATTCCATCCCCATGAAAGCCTCAAAGTACGTCTAATGGTAGCACAAGAAATCATTCTACGACTTGTCAGTTTGAGCTCTTTACACACACACAATTTCACCGAAGGCTCGATTACTTGTCCTTATCCTATACAGCCACATCAGCTACTTCTGCAAGATTTCGGAGATATTTCTACTGTGAAGAATGTTATTGAGTGGCTTCTTGGGATTCTCGCTGATGAAAAGAAAGGGATAACGAATAAGCTGAAGGCTTCGCATCGAGTCAGTTCCGATGAAACTCGGTACGCTGTGAAGCGATTCCGGAATAGATTCACGAGAGAAATTGTACAGCCTTCAAGAGACGTTAACAAAAAAACAGTTGAGGCGATTGAGGGCCAATTTCGCCCTCGAAGGAGATGGAAATATCGCCAGGGAGAAGATTCTCTGAAATGGAAAGAACACGCTACTGAACAATCCCGAATTCAAAGTTGTTTGTTGGAATATGGAGAAAGGATTGTGTTCTGTCGTGGAGCTCAGCACGGAGATACACGTTCCACACAGCTTCTATCGAACGAAATTGATGATATTATGCAGTCAATGCCACAATCGTCCAAAGATGCTGAACATGCTCTTCAATCACTCCAGAAAAAACACGTAGAATCACATGCTGAAGATTTCTTTGCAAATTTGTACAAGCAAGCCGAAAGTCAAGCTTTATTGGACCAAATCAACCGCCTAGAGCTTCAAAAGACGCAAGAAGTCGAGCTACTGAGTCAAGTGACCAAAGTTGAGGAAGAAGACACCTATGAGCTCGGCAACCAGCATCTCGATGAGCGTACTCGTTTGGAGGATCTTAACGAAAAGCTAAAAGCAGCTCAAAGTCGACGAATCGAAGTGGAAGCACAAGAAAAGACCTACAAGAATGCGCTAGAGCAGCTTGGTGAAGAAAAAGCTCGACTCATGAGGGAAGAAAAGACTCAAGTCGAAAAAAAGCCCTCCATCCGTGATTTGAAAACAATGGTTCTCGAAAGTGACGATCTCAAGCATCGAAAACGCCTATTCAAAGCGAAATGCCGCGCAGAAACGCAACAGAGGGAAGCCAGTATGGACCGCATTCGCAAACAGCTATCTTCTACAACAATTGAAGCACTTGGGCTTATGTACGCACAGATGGAGAATCGATTGAGCGATTTAGCGCGCTGCATTGGTGAAAAAAATCGTAGTATTCATATGTTGCAGCGTCGTATCGATCAAATGCCATGCCACTTGGAAGTGTTGCAGTACGAGAAGCGTTTCCTCGAACTATCGCAAGAAATTGAGCTTTATTTGGATGAAACTCGAAAGTATTACGCCATGTACAATACACTGAAGAAGAAACTAGAGTTTATCGTCAAGGAAAGCACACTAGTCGGGAGTTTATCGGTGCAACTTGACGAGGTCGCTGCATCAAAGTTGGCGCAAATTAGTTTGTTGGAACAGCTGAATGTGGTTGGACATAACTTACAGCAAACAATACGAAGACACCAGACGAGCTTGTCTCAACGTCGAACACAAGTCGACGCATCGGAGCGGCGCTATCAGATCTTACAACAACAGGAGCACGCTTATGTTGCTGCAATGATAGA
>CACSLJ010000399.1:0-21235 GCA_902706625.1 Albugo laibachii | reverse complement strand
GCAGTTTTACCCATTCAAAAACGTAATTGGTGGAAGATGTAGTATCCAAATGAACGGAATCCAATGCACAAGCTTGGCTGAATGCGGATTTATCGCACACGTCCGTGCACCACCGGTTTATTATGTGTGGTCGCTCATATGATATCATTTCAGTGAAAAGAAAGATGAGATATTTCACCTCCTGTTCATTTTTTGCGGCTGATTGAATCTTGTCTAATACAACCATTCCCTTGTATATATCGGCCAAGCATCCCCAGCAACGTTCTTTATTCCGAAATGCAAAGGTTATGGACAGGCAGATAGATCGCATTGACAATGTTTCCACCAAATTATTCATGTATAACTTATCCGTAAACGTCCTCTTTGTGTTCAACATCTTAATTTCAGGTGATCCATTCAATGCTGGAGCCTTGTCTGTATTTTTACCTCGAAACAATGGTGATGATACTCGAAATACAAAAAGGTCGCAAAGAGTACTTCTCAATACTATAGTAGCTCCTTTGCAAACACCCGATGTCAGACACATATTTGTGGACTTTTCGAGATATTGTGCCTGTATGACATATAGGATACTCAATTGCTTCTGATATAAAAAATGCGTTTCAAATTTCCCCGGTTGACTTGCTTTCTTGATACATTATTGGCATATAGCACTATAAACCTTGGTATTTCGGTATAGGCAACTGTGTGTGCATGCTGCTATCCGGTGAGAACATCGAATTGTGTTCGGTTCCGCTGTTAGATTGCATGCCAGTCTCGCGTTCTTTCTGTGAGCTGTATGAGTTCACTGAGAGCTGCTCCATGTAGGTTGGTTCGACTTCGTTTGATTTGTGATGGAAAGACTGAGGTGATAATTCTCCACTTATTCCGCCAGTCGCGATAATTGCATTGGTCTTTACGAAATCAAATCCCAAGAAATTGTTATAAGCTATGCAATGAATCAAGTTGCTTGTGAAGAACTTTGGTGCCCCTACAGCCCAATATGTCAGCTTTCCAGTTGTTTCTTCCCGTAGTGTTTTTATCTCTTCAATGTGAATCGCCCCTGCGTACTCCAGCAAACACTTTTGGCGGTCTTCTGATGTTGCTACTGTAAAAGTGATTTGGATCGAGTTTGAATGAATAGCGCAAAACACACCAGACCAGCCTTGAAACCAGAGACACATGAATAGAACGAAATCCCGTTCATTGCAAATTTGACTTATGAGACCTTATCGAACAATATACACTGAGGAATACCCGTACTACAGTACTGCCTTGATCCGTTGCAACATTGTTGTACTTCCGTCGAAGTGGTACAATGTATATGCTATAAACGCATAACCTTGCAGAACACCTATACTACACAGGCGCCTATCGGTATTGATGTATTCTGCATTCCACTAAGAAATAATTCTGAGACATTTTTAAAGTACAAGTTGAAAGTAGTAAAAATCGTTCTTAATGGAAGAAAAGCCGTCATCAGAAGTGTACCATTCAGAAAGATTACGCGATTCTATAATCTGTCCTATGGTGCGGGACACTTATAACCAGCACATTTATTTGGGCGGCCAAATTCGATCTCTGTGAAAAGTCAGATTTTGATTGGTTAAAATGTTTTAATTCAGCAATCTGCATTTTGATTGGTTAAAAACTCAGAGTGGCCATTTACTTTAAATGCACTATGTAGCCTGACATTGATTGATAATATCTCAATCAATACAAACGATAACAAATTTCTAAGAGCGTAAGGAGAAAGCGGTGAAGCTGTTCTTGGTGATGACGCTTTTCTTTTGTTGAAAGAGGATGTATTATTTAGATTATTATCAAAGGCAAAGCATGCTGTTAAACGGGAAGTATCTGGTAGCAGGCGCTCTGATTGGCTACCGTCCTCAGCAAGTGTTTCTATTGGTCAATTATGTCTATATGACTTGGAATGATAATATCTCGATCAAAAAAATTCATACAGAAAATCTGAGAGCGTAGAGGGATAGCTGAATTGCTTTTTTCGGTGATAGCGCTGTTTTTTTTATTTACATAGTTTATTCAATTCGCTATTATTAATTTTAGTAAGGGAAAAAACATGCTGGTTTTAAGTGTCCTGCACTATATCAGCTCTGTAGTTTGAAATGAAGTCGTTGTCACATGTTGGACAACGTTGCAGCCTCATCATTTTAAGTGGGACCACATCGTTCAAATACCGGTAGCCTTTTTCCTGCATGTAGAGTTCGGGGTGATACCTCTAGACATAATCAGGTTACTTTCTACACATACTGTGATGGTTGAAATTACATGACTGCACTACTCAAACTGCGTACTTTCCACATCAAAAAACCGTAACAAATAAATCTTTTTCACTAACCAACTTTGAAGTGATAGTTCATTCGAACACGTTTGTTCTTGTTAGGATGTGTACCATATGGAAAATGATATGATCGTTAGCGATCTGCGTGTGTCGAGAACTTATGAATACTTCAGGTAGCACAGTATTACGTGATGGAAAAGTTCCTTGTCATCGGCCATTATAAGTGAGCAGTGACGCCTCACTTTACCTTAGTTGTGCACGCTAGTGTTAAATGCGATCCTACGCAATCAGATGAGTTGATAACTACCTGTCTTAAAGTCAGGTGCTCTACTACAATGTGTGTTGCCTCGTAATCGTACTGATCTGGGAAGCACATGTGAGTAAATGTGCGCGGACGACCGAGAATATTGGATAACTAGGGTGAATGTATTATTTTGTCGGTCCACGCAGGCTACGAACAGCATGATTCGCAATATCATTGATTTCCACCTATCACTACATCCATCTTTCAATTGGTCAATATCCATATGAGAGCGTCTGTTATAAAGATAGATAAAGAGTTTCCATTCACTAAAATTCTGTATCGCTCTCTCCATTCTCAGTAATGATGCAGTTGGACGCGTCCGAATTGCTGCTTTTAGAGCGTCAAAAGACACAGTTGCTGGAAAATGAAGTAAAAGCGCTTAAAGAAGCTCTAGTGCGTATGGGAGAGAAAACAGAGGTGGAAGAAGAGCGAATTACCAATCGTTTATTTAAGCGTTTAAATGAATTGAAGTCGGAGAAAGAGCATTTGGCCATGGAAGTCGAGCGTGAAGAAGAGTTTCTCACAAACAGTTTGCAGAAGAAATTGGATCAATTACGACATGAAAAAGTGGATTTGGAGAATAAGTTAGAAGTGGAGCAAGAGTACATTGTGAATAAACTCTCAAAGGAGCTTCAGGCCGCTCGAGAAGAAAAAGAGCGTTTGCTTTTGGAATTGTCAAAGGAAGACAATACCGTACGAAGGACATTGGAGTCTCAAGTCGCTCAAATTATCAATGAGAAAGTTCATTTGGAGAACGAATTAGAGCAAGAGCAAGAATTCCTAGTGAATCGATTGCAGAAACAAGTCGCCAAGATTCATATGGAGAAAAAGCGTCTGGAGAAGAAACTTACGCGCGATTCCGTGTCTGTCTTGGAGCATTTAATGACTCAAATCGAGACTCTGTGTGTCAAAATCGACAAGGATGACGTGGAGACATTTTTGAATCAAGTGAAAAGTGTGGTTCAAGAAGCTAAAGAACGACAGATGCAGAAAATGCAGAAGTTACAGATGACAACGGGTCGAGATGACTCGAGTATATTTGGATTGCCTTGTACGCCTTCACTCACTAAAGAAACTCTCTCGCAAGACATTGCGGAAATGTATCATAATAATCACCGAGGAACGCTTTGATCACCCTTCTTCACGATTTATTCCACCTGCACGAGCGTGCAATCCATTTCATTCAAATTCATTAACAATAAATACAATTTCGACAGTATCCACTGACATTCAAAAGATCTCAAAGAGCTTGTTGAATGAGATGTTTCTGACTATCAGATAGTGATGTCGGAAATTGAATATCAAACTCTACATACAAATCGCCCCGCTGCCGGGTGTTCTTCTGGAGCGGCATTCCTTCGTTGGGTATCACTTTTCGTGTGCCAGGAGCAATAATACCTCCATCTAGTCGTACAGGAATGTCATGTCCGTCCAACGCTTTGATTGTCAAAGTACCGTTTCCAACTAATGCACTTTTTAAAGAAATCTTCGCCTTGTACAGCAAATTATCTCCCACTCTTGTGAATTTATCATGTGGTAGCTCTTTGATGACGAATACGAGGTCTTGAGGAGCCCGATTTGGAAGTGCGTCCCCTTGACCTTCAAAGGTTATTTTTGTTCCATCTTTCCATCCGGGTTTGATATTCACTTCCAGAATCTGCTGCTCTTCTCGTAATTGCTGTGATGACTTGTCGTATACTTTGCGAGTGATTTTCAGCTTTCGCGTTGCTCCAATAAACAATTGATCCAACGTACACTCGAGTGAACGCTTCCACAATTCCGGACGTTTTCGACTCGGCTGACCGCCAAACATATCATCCATACTCATTCGTGTTCCGCCACCTCGATGATGCTTTCCCATTCCACCAAAGCCGCCCATATTGCCAAACGCAAGCATCGGGTCCATGTGTTCCGCTTCATTGATATTCGAAGTACCGAAAAACTGCTCGAAAATCTTCGACGCGTCCGAAGAATGGAATGAAAATCCACCCGGGAACTGCGAGAATCCACCACCGCCACTGAATCCACCAGGAAAAGTACCTGCAGCTTCGGGTCCAGCTTGAGCGGATCCTTTCAGCCCTTCTTCACCGTACTGATCATACACCTGACGTTTCTCTTTATCACTCAGTACTTCGTAGGCCTCACTAACATCCTGAAACTTTTTCTGAGCGGCGTCCTTATTGTTTGGATTCTTGTCGGGATGCCACTTTAATGCCAGTTTGCGATACGCTTTTTTCAATTCGTCGTCGGAGGCGTTCCGTTGAACGCCCAAAATCGAGTAATAATTGCGTCCCATTAATTCGAAGCTTTTCGTGTGCGCGAAAAACGTTTAATTGAAGAATGACACGAAAAGGTGTCGAATGTATGTCACTTGCGAAACGTTCGAACGTTCGAGAACATTTCCTTATGTATTGGTATGTTTTGATTAGTAATGCATTGATATTAAAAAAAAGCGTGTATTATATTATACAATAATGTTGGCGCTATAAAGTTGCAAGATGACGACGAAGCTGATCATAATCACAAGAAGGCAGGCCAATTGGCGGCTCGTTCCCTAAGGCTTGATATTTCGTGTAAACTTTACCGAGAATCTCATCCTTCTCGCGACGTTGGCGTATGCTAGAAGCTTTGACAGGATCACTAGAGCCTCCTTGACGCCAATTCTGTTGTCGTTTTTCAGCAGCTTCCGCTAATTGTGTGCGCTTTTCTTGTAAACTAATCGGATCTGTAACTTGCTGTTTCTTCCCATTTGTATATGTGCTATTTTCGTTCACTGCTAACCGTTGCTCTTGACGCTCTTGACGCTCTGTCGCGTTCCTCAAAGGAACTTGAGATTGGCAGCATCCCATCGATGCACCAACTAGTCAGAATTGATTTGAGATATGTTAGATACGTCAATGTTACCATTTCTTTTCAACCAATCAAAGAAGGATGACAAAATCTGATTCTACGATCACGCGTCCATCACAAAATGACGCAATTTGTGACTTTGTAGCCGCATTTCAAGCACGCAAAGATGACTTCTGACGGTCGTAATCAACAAAACATCCAAACAACCTTTAGAAAATTCCAAAAGGGAAAGATCGTAGTCATTTATTTCCTGCAAATTAATGCAAATGGTCGACGGTCCACCACAAAATGGCGAATCAGAAGGATAAAAATCTGATAGGATGCCCACAAGTTGCCTTCCTCTCCTTTCACGTACACGGCGCTCCGGCTACAATTTCCAATGGAGTTGTGTACTCACAATCATTCTCTCATTTTCCAATTGGAACTCAAATATGCTCAAAATCTTTCAACTTATGGTGGTGCTTGTATGGATGTACGTTGGGCCTTTATATGCAACGCAATTGGACGTCGAGTCGACTGCAACACTGCGAGGCAATGCACTTGATCTGGAACCGACTAAAAAGAATGCAAAAGAGTTACAAGAAAGCTTCTTCACTTCGATTTACGACTTTCTAAAGGATTTACACACACACAAATGCAAAGGACCGTGCACTCCTTTGCATTTGTAAGTGCTCTTTTTGAAACAGGTTGAGGGTAACCATTCAATATCATTTGCATGTTTCTTTCTTTATTGTGTGCATCTGATCAATCTACATTACGCTTCTTCTTGTTTTGCGCCAGTCTCAATCGTTTGCGTCGACTTTGAGCGTAATATACGGCTGAATGCCGCGGTGGAAGAGAATCTTGCTTGTCCGATGGTCATTATATCGTTCTATATCCGCATTCGTCCCATAAAAAGGCCGTCCGACAGCCATTTATTGGGAAAAAATTGCGTTCGTAGCCGCCAGTCATTTCGAATGAAACGAATGTATAAAACGGATCTCCATACAAATGTCAAGTGTAATAAACTGAATACTTGTACGTATTTCATCCAATCAAACTTTCCCATACAATTCATTGGCTTTCCAAATTAAATGCTTTGATCCCAATCGCATTTGCGAACGACTTTGGAATTTGCGCTGTACTCAAACAACCGACTCAATTCCAATTACTACACACAACAGGCATGCATCCGCCGCTTTCGATCGCAGCAGAGAACACTGCAAACGTCTCTTTCTCTCAAAAGATATTGGCACCGATATCCTCCGATGCAGTCGCTGGTGTCTTACATCACGAGAAAGCTATTCTCACGCTGGCAGACGGCAGCACGTACATTGGTCACTCGTTTGGAAGCAACACCAGCGTCTCTGGCGAAGTCGTTTTCAACACTGGAATGGTTGGCTATCCTGAAGCGTTGACGGATCCCTCGTATCAAGGTCAAATTCTCGTGCTCACGTACCCTCTGATCGGTAATTATGGAGTTCCAGACTCCAACGTGATGGATGAGTATGGCTTACCAAAGTTTTTCGAATCGGATCGCATTCATATCGCCGGATTAATTGTCTCGGAATACTCCTTCCAGCACAGTCATTGGAATGCAGTAAAATCACTCGGAGAATGGCTCAAGGAACACAACGTTCCCGCACTCTTTGGAATTGACACGCGAATGATTACAAAACGTATTCGGTCGATGGGTGCAGTGCTGGGAAAGATCGAATTCAAGAACCATTCGGTCGAATTTAATGATCCAAATAGTGAAAATGTGGTCGCAAAGGTATCAAGACGAGAGATTCGCGTGTTCAACAAGGGATCCACGCCTCGAATTCTCGCGCTTGATTGTGGAATGAAGCTCAATATCATCCGGTATCTAGCGAAGAGAGGCGTAGAGCTCACGGTGGTGCCGTATGATTACGACCTCAAGAATTCCAAGCTTAAGTATGATGGGATCTTTCTCAGTAATGGGCCTGGAGACCCAACAATGGCCGCTCCCACCATCGAAAGTATTCGATGGGCAATGGCGCTAGAGCGTCCTAAACCGATTTTTGGTATTTGTTTGGGGAATCAGCTTTTAGCATTGGCGGCCGGTGCAAAGACATACAAAATGAAGTATGGGAATCGCGGAATGAATCAGCCTTGCATCGATATGCGTACTACCCGATGCTACATCACACCTCAGAACCACGGATACGCAGTGGACTCGACCACACTCCCTCCCGGCTGGAAAACGTTCTTTTTGAACGCAAACGATCACACGAATGAAGGAATCATCCACGAATATAAACCATTTTTCGCGGTACAATTTCATCCGGAAGCATGTGGAGGTCCCACGGATACTGTCTTTCTATTCGATCTGTTCCTGGAAAAAGTCACAGGAGCTCCACCCAAGCTCACCCTTCTCGATACATCGCTGTATCACCAGCCTCAAATACGGAAAGTCATTTTGTTGGGCTCGGGAGGCTTATCAATCGGTCAAGCTGGTGAGTTTGATTATTCAGGCTCACAGGCGATCAAAGCATTAAGAGAAGAAGGTGTGCATGTGATTCTCGTGAACCCAAACATTGCCACTGTGCAAACGTCTAAAGGCCTCGCGGATAAGGTGTACTTTGTACCTGTTCGAGCTTCCACCGTCTTGGAAGTCATCAAGAAAGAGAAACCTGACGGAATTCTGGTCAGTATGGGTGGCCAAACAGCGCTTAATGTCGGCATTGAGCTGTATCAAAATGGCGATCTTGATCGACACAATGTCATCGTTATGGGAACTCAAATTCCAGCGATTATCAACACTGAAGACCGTGAGAAATTCTCCGAGAAACTCGCTGAAATTGGAGAAACCATCGCACTCAGTCGTCCAGCACGAAGTGTTGAGGAGGCGATCGCCGCTGCCAAGATCATCGGATACCCGGTCTTGGTCCGTTCAGCTTTCGCTCTTGGCGGTCTGGGCTCCGGCTTTGCCTCCAATGACCAAGAATTGACTAAACTTGCGACCAAAGCACTTCACGGATCCGGCTCAAAATCGGGTGTGAAGCAGATCCTCATCGATCAAGATCTTCGTGGATGGAAAGAGGTCGAGTATGAGGTCGTTCGTGATGCCAAAGACAATTGTATCACCGTATGTAACATGGAAAACTTTGATCCGTTGGGCATTCACACGGGCGACTCGATCGTTGTGGCTCCATCTCAAACGCTCTCCAACGACGAGTACTTCAAGCTTCGAGCTACCGCTCAGAAGGTTGTTCGACATCTCGAAATTGTCGGCGAATGCAACATTCAGTACGCTCTGGATCCTCATTCCGAACGCTATTGCATCATCGAAGTGAACGCTCGTCTTTCGCGATCCAGCGCATTGGCTTCGAAAGCCACAGGCTATCCGCTCGCGTACGTCGCCACCAAAATCTCACTTGGAATCGATCTGGTTTCGATCAAGAATTCTGTCACCAAGAACACAACCGCGTGCTTTGAGCCGAGTTTGGATTACTGTGTGGTTAAAATGCCGCGTTGGGATCTCAAGAAGTTCTCAAGAGTGTCCAATGATCTCGGAAGCTACATGCTGAGTGTTGGGGAAGTCATGTCAATTGGCCGGAACTTTGAAGAAGCGATTCAGAAAGCAGTACGGATGGTGAATCCTCATTTGGTCGGATTGGATGCCGATGTGGTCGATAACGAGACGAATCCTAAAGCGTTGGATGAACACTTACGCAGTCCGACTGACGAAAGGCTCTTCTACGTGATTGCAGCGCTGGATGCAGGGTACACGATCGATCAGATCCATCAACTGACCAAGATTGATCGCTGGTTCCTCTCGAAATTGGCGCACATCAGCTTGTTACGCAAAAGTATCAGCACCGATTTCTCCTTGGAGACGCTCCATGAACCAGTCTTACGAACGCTCAAAGTAAACGGATTCTCCGATCGACAGATTTCCAAAGAATTGAATCGAAATACCACTCTACCTCATGTCAGTGAGCATGCAATTCGAACCCTTCGAAAGTCTTTGGGCGTTGTTCCTTGTGTCAAGCAGATCGACACGTTGGCGGCTGAGTTTCCAGCACTGACAAACTACTTGTACATGACGTATGGTGGCTCCGAGGATGACATCCCTATGAATGAGCAAGGTGTCATTGTCCTCGGATGTGGAGCGTATTGCATTGGATCATCAGTAGAATTTGACTGGTGTGCGGTGAGCTCTGTCCGAACCATTCGAGAGCTCAACAAGGCCGCGATTGTCATCAATCACAATCCTGAGACCGTCAGCACCGACTATGACGAATGCGATCGTCTCTACTTTGAAGAGCTATCTCTGGAGCGGGTCCTCGACGTATACGACCGTGAACACCCGGAAGGCGTCATCGTGTCTGTTGGAGGTCAAATTCCCAACAATCTGGCACTTCCTCTGCATCAGGCCGGCGTGCACATCATCGGCACCAGCGCCGACAGTATCGATCACTGTGAAGACCGGAATCGTTTCTCTGCGCTACTAGACTCGCTAGGTATCGATCAGCCTTGCTGGGCGCATGTGGAAGGCGTCGAGTCAGCGCTCACATTCTCCAACAAAGTAGGGTACCCAGTCCTCGTGCGTCCCAGCTACGTATTGTCGGGCGCTGGGATGATTGTAGCGTCTAATGAAGAACAACTCGTCAAGTATCTCTCCAGTCACGCCGTCAAAATCTCAAGATCCGTCTGTGTATCGAAATTCATCCTCAATGCCAAAGAAGTGGAATTCGACGGTGTCGCACAAGACGGAGCCATTCTCAATTACGCCATCTCCGAACACGTTGAGAATGCAGGCGTTCATTCCGGCGACGCGACTTTGGTCCTCCCAGCCCAAAAGCTGTACGTTCAAACGATCAAACAAGTGAAAAGAATTGCAAGTGCGATCGCCAGTGTCTTGGACATTAGCGGGCCATTCAACATTCAATTAATGGCGCGTGATAATGACGTCAAAGTGATTGAATGCAATTTGCGAGCCTCACGAACATTCCCATTCATTTCCAAGACATTTGATATGAATTTCATCAATTTGGCTACCAAAGCGATGCTCGGATTGCCAGTGAAAAGCGTTCCCATTGCGCTTGTTGACATTGATTATGTCGGAGTGAAAGCGCCTCAGTTCTCATTCACGCGCTTGCATGGCGCAGATCCAATGCTGGGCGTTGAAATGGCTTCTACCGGTGAAGTCGCGTGCTTTGGAACCGATATGCACGAGGCGTATTTGAAGGCTTTATTGAGTGCAGGCTTCCGCATGCCAAAGGAGAAAAAAGTGTTGCTATCGATTGGAAATGAGGTCGACAAAGGCGAGTTCGCAGAGAGCGCTCAGATTCTCTCGGATCTCGGGTACTCAATATTCGCGACACCGGGCACTGCTTCACACTTGGAGTCGATCGGAATCGCATGCACGACACTGTACAAGCCTTTGTCCAAGGAATCGCCCAATGTCATTGAGTACATTTCCAGCGGGAAAATTGAGCTGGTCATCAACGTTCCCGAAGGCACCAGCGGCGATGAGATCTCAAATGGATATTTGATCCGAAGAACGGCTGTGGACTTTGGCATTTCGCTCATCAACAACGCAAAATGCGCCATTTTGTTCGCACAAGCGATCCAAAAGGTTCACAAGCTGGAAATTTGCAACATTAGCGAGTATTACGCGATGCCGACGGTGGGCTGGAGACCTGGACGAAAGCTCACTGCACGCAAGATGTCACTATGCTAGCGATAACTTGGATTATATATTGTCTCTGGGTTCAAATTCTATGTTTTTATCTCACAATCCGTTTCTTTGACCCCATCCGATGGCGTGAGGTTTTGAAAGGAATTGCCAAGCTCTGGAAATTGACGTCAGCAGCGCTTGGAGGACTTTGGGAACACGTACTGGATAGTGTGGATACTGTCTTAGCGGCCATGATCCCTGCACGAAAGCGTCGACGAGCGTTATATCGCTTCAATTCGGCCGGGAAATGAGGAAGAGCGTCATCACTGACTCGAGATACGTCCTGTAGTGATATCGTCAGTGAGCAAATGGAGATGGAAATGGAGATAAAGCCTGACCGAGATCCAAGCGTGATCCAGAACTTGTTGGGCACTGTACCGCTTCTTTGCATCGACCACCAGAAGCTTGTTGATGAGGTCTTTTGCTGAGACGGAGATCGAGTCCCAATATGGCGATGGGAAGTCAAAATGACCCGATTTGATGGATGCGAAGAGTGCGGCGTTGTTCTCATCGTAGAATGGAGGGAATCCACAGAGGCTACATAGAGAAGAATCAGTAAACAATGAAGGATATCGCAAGAAGAGCTCCAACAGAATGTAAGCGATGACCCCAAGACTCCATAGATCCACTTCACACCCATACGCCTTCCCTTCCAGTATCTCTGGAGCCACGTACCCAGGCGTACCACACGCTGTCTGCATGAGGGAATCTGCTTTGATCAGCTTGGCCAAGCCAAAGTCTGCAATTTTGATCTCGGCGTCTTCATCGGACGATTGATACAGCAAGTTTTCAGGCTTCAGGTCGCGATGAGCGATGCCCATTTGGTGACAATACAAAAGCGCTGCTGCCAGTTTCTGAACAACGCGGCTCGCTTCTTTCTCGGTATACTTTTCCTTCTCCACAATCCGATCGAATAACTCGCCTCCACTCATCTCTTCCATCACCACATAGAAAGTCTTTTGGCAGTCGAAAACTTGACGAAGACGCACAATGTTTGGATGCTGAAGGAGCTCGAGGACTTGGACTTCCATGCGGAGAGCATCTTCATCGTCTGCGGTCAAGGACGACTTGTTGATGCATTTGACAGCCCAAACGCTATTGTCTGCCTTTTGAATTGCGCTTTTCACAGTGGCAAAGCTTCCTCTGGGTACAAAATACAAATGCTCATACAATGAGGATTTCTGGCGCGAGAGGAAAATGGAGAGGAACACGTACGTGCCCAGCGTTCGCCCGAGCTTGTAATACTTGCTGCATTCGTCTTTGCGATAAAAATCTGTCACCCGGCGGATCAATGTCGTCATAAGGCTCAGAGGTCTTTGCAAATAGAATTCTTCAACGATCGGGTCAAGGGACACATTACAAAGTGACGTTTCTATTTATTAATACGGTCGACACGATTGCCGAGCTGCTCGAATGCTGGATTGTGATGAAAGCTTTCCAGACGATGGGACTTGGGCGCATTCTGCGGACTGTAAGAGAGGGATCCATGCACTTAATCGAGCGTCTTCGCCACCAGTGTATAAGACCTGACGTTCTGGAGAGTATGTCAGACATCGGACGCATTCAGTGTGGCCACCAGTGAGTCGAGAGACGGGATTTAATGTGATCCCCTGCAGCGATGAGCCTATTTGGATGCAATTGAGACTTCCACCATGATCGCCAGTAAATAGCGTCATGAAGGCGTCCGGAGAGGCTGACAACTCGCTGGAGGCGATACCGTCGATCAGGTAATGGGTTGGAACTCCAAGTGCGGTCAGATCGTCTCGCACAGAGGCGAAATGATGCAAGCGTTGTGCATGCTCGAGATTCCAGAGATCCAGTGTCTCGGAACCTGTGAGACAGAATATATTCTCATAATTCATTCCGAAGAACCCAAAGGTCGTCACCGCGCTTTCCACATTTAAAATCGATTCTAAAGCTTCGTCTTCGTCGGTTTGACGAGTGTCATAGTAACAGACAACTCCGTCTTCAGATGCTGACACGATAAAGTCTTGTTTTTGCGGGTGGAAACGGACTTTAGTGATGCTTTCCGAATGGCTTTCACCGTAGAAGGAGACCTTTGTCATATGATATACTGCGTTAGCTTATATCATATCCATTCACGATATTTACCTGTCGACCTGTTCGAAGGTCGAAAAACCGCACTGCGTCTTCCGTTCCGGCCAAAACCATTGTATTTTGCGCGTTCACGGATACACTCCACACGCAGCTCTGACAATGGATGATTTGTACGGGCGTTGGAGATGCTTGTCGGGTATCCCAAATGTGCGTATATTCATCGCTGGAGCATGTTGCAAGCATACAATTGGAGTAAGGCGCGATCTCATTTATTCTCTCGGAATGCGCCTGAAACTAGGTGGTCGATACATGGAGGTTATTAGATTATACAGTATTCTGTATTGGTAGGATGCTGACTCTAATTTGATGACTTAATGTCTCTTTATCACGAATTTGTATCTGATGATTGGATATGGCAATGGCGATCGAGTTACTGGATGCATCGAATGCTTTGCTAAAGGGTATGGAGTATAGCTGCTGGCACAGAGGATGAATGCAAATGCACTTACCAGGCTAATACATATTCCGACTCTTTTGGTCCATTTTCAGAGGCTTGTGTCAACGGAAAGTGTTCTCTTGAGTCTGTACGTACCGATTGACGTAAATTCCAGTGGTTTGAAACTGATGGCAACGATTGCATCCTGAATTAAGACGAGTCACATCACTGTAGGATTTATTCTATTACAAAGGATCAAAGAAAGGCGTCGAGATGAGCTTGTTGATCCTTTGGATGCAGCTCGTGTGTACAGTAAGGCCTGTCGATCGGTATAACCCGCGAAAGTTGTACGAAATTCAAAGGGAAGATGCTCAAATTCTGTTTTACGACATTAGGCTGAATATATACCCTCTCTAAGACGATATTAGTCTGGGTTACACAGCCATAGCTGGTGAAAATATTAATTGTAGAATGCGTGATCCCGGAACGTCATATAAAACGCGATTATCCGTTTTATCGCCAAGGCTCAACGATTTGATGGATTTTTATTGTGGAAATATGTTGGTAGGCGACTTTCTTGCTAGTGCTTTGTTCGGCTTTCTTAGATTACTTCTCTCATATCGATAGGACAGAAAAGTACGTTTGATAGGGTGTAGCGACTGATGATACCCGATGTGAGAAGATCGCCCAGTTGCTCAGATCAATAGATTTAGCCATCGGGCAGTACACTTAGGTATGGTCGATTTCATTGCTGCAGATAAGGCAATTGTGTAAATGAAACCGAGTTTACTAGGCTCATCATGCCTGTATGCTTTTTCTTATTGTTCCGAGCAAGAAAATTTGTCTTCCTACATCCCTGTACTTTCTTGGGATTGTTTCCCCTGACATTTTTAAAGTCAGCGATCTGTTTGAGGAGCGTTGCTGAAGAACAAACTATGCACACGTCATTAGGTTTTTTTTAATATTAGCGACGCAATTAACGTCTGGCCATTAAGTCTAATCCGCATTTCCGTGATATATCCAGGAGGATTATCGAAATGGTGAGGAGGGGTCCGAAATTTTAATTACCAGAAGATTTGTCTATGTATGGACGAACGAGTAATGATACATGCTCCAAGGTTATAAGATGCGCAATACAAAATTTTATACTTGGTTAAAATAGTAGCATTGGATGGTGTACAGTTGTACTTGTCATATCATCAGAGTTGAAACATGTTTTTGATCAATTCAAAAACTTTCCCAGACAAGTTACCCTACGGTTTTACCACCACAGCGTGCCGTGAACTATGATCTCCAACCAAAGCAGATGCTGTATCAGGTGCACGTCCGCCATTCGGTTACCAAAATCGAACAAGATGCTTTGAAGCATTTGTACGCGACATTGACAGAAAGGGATGGATTAAAATGTCAAACTCTCGATTGATTTCTAATGTATTCGGTTTTCCAAAAAAGGATACGGCAACAGGGACAATACTGAAAGGTGTGGAATGGCTGCGCAGCGGTAAAACAAAACGTGCCGATATTTGGGTCATTGACTATCGATACGTCAGCATTCAGACGAAGATCCCGGTGACTCCTCTACCATGTAAATCGACGAGTTATTTGATCAAAGGCTTATTGCGACTGTGCTCCCTGTAATCGTCTCGCGCAAGGATATCATCAGATGCGCGTAGAGCCAAACATTCATCTCAAATAGCATTCAGATCACAAAAAGAATCGTATGGTGCGTTGACGCGATGGGATTGGCTGGCATGCTAGCAGTTTGGTTTCAATTTATGCGCGTGCTATTTGGTAATTTCAAGCTTTTGGTCGTTTACCTGGATGATATAAACTTTTGGTCACACTCAATGATAGGGCATTTATAACATCTAACCATAACATGTGTTTTTTTTTGCTCAGAGAAAATGTATCCGCGTTACTCCAAGTGTGAATTTGATAAATACAATGTTCAATTTCTCAACCGCACAATCACAGTAGATGGGATCAGAGGCGTTGCAAATAAGATCACCGCAATTGAATAATATCCTGTGCCAACAACTCGTAAGCATCTATTGAGCTTCTTGAGTCTAGCTGGCTACTATCGCATTGCTGCTTCATAATTGATCAAGAAATGTGCTGGGGATGTGCTGGATGAGGTTGACTGAAGAAACGTGATAATGGCTTCCGCGCATCAAAGTTAGCATTGCAAACGGCTCCGACGTTACACTATGCTCTAATGGCGACATTATGTCCATGGGAGTCAGTGTGACGTTTTCACAGGCAATCGAGTTGGCAGAAGTATGCTACATCAGGCCACAGCGGCTCCTAAAATTTCACAAATGCTGACGTTCTTCTCGCGGTTTCACTTTGTATTGCCAATCTTAAGGTAAGCACAGATGTGTTGGATGATGCTCTATCGTCCAGCACACGATGACGTGAAGGTAATTGATGAATCCTCCATCGTCCAAACTCCTCGGGTTCATGGCTGTAACATAACATGCCACTTCTAAGACCGGCTATACAGCACCATGTGGCATCGCCTGGGTAGTCACGACATCTTCCTGATCCAGATTGCTGCCTCTTTCATTCTGTCGTGGATTTTCCGGAGATGAAACTTGCTGTCAAAGTACGACCATAAAAAGCAGTGCAACGCTGAGACACAATAGGCATCCATTCATATTTTCTATCCAGCAAAGGTAGCTCTCCAAAATAGTTAGATCCAGTGATCTAAATGTTATCATGGTTTTGCAGAGTTTCGATGGGAATAAAGATTGCGAAACAGAATAGTTGCTATTCTTGCTGAAAAAGCACCCAATGCTACGGTTATATGTACCAAACAACATGTTGATCAAGGAGATAATACGACAATTTCATCATGCCCCAGTAGCTGCACATCCAAGTTTTACAAACGCAGTTCAAGGTAGCTCAATTGCATTACTGGTCTACATTAGACTGGGATGTCCGCGAATAAGTTCGTAGTTGTCAGGCTTCTGCGCCATGGAAGTAAAATTATAGTGAGAAGATCATTTGAATGATGTCAATTCGAACACCTCGATAATGCTGGAAAGTTGTGTCAATGGATTATCTAACAGGATTGCCAGTATCTGAAGGATTTGATGCCAATTTATCAATTAACTTACTCATTATACGAAAGAGACAGCGAAAGTTTTCTTAAACGTTACAAGTCGTCACGGGGGTTTACCAATAGTAAGCCTTAGTGTTCGTGACCCGAAATTTCCATCACATTTTTGTGAATTATTGCTAAACTCATGGGTACAAGGTAAGTATGATCATCTGAAACATGGTCATACTTAGCTTGACCAAGACGGCCTGAGAATTTGGCAGTAAAAGATGCGCTTTAAGGCATGGTACCATGTCATGGTGACCTTTAGATCCAACAAATAGGAACGACCGAGTTTGCTCATGCAACACTTATGAATGAATCAAGCAACATAGCATCCTTGAAGTAGGCACAGGTAGAAAAGTACCAGATCTCACTGTTCTAGGATTCCATATTGAAGCATCAAATCTATATCATACGCTAGTTGCAGAAGTCGCCAAAGCTTTCACCTTAGATTTGATGGAATTTTTGAGATTGGCACTAGAAAACTTGAAACAAGTTCAGATGCGCCAGAAGAAATAGTATGGCCGAAAACGGGTAGCGAATTCAGACTGGAATTTACTGATCTTGGGTACGAGGATTCTTGCATTGAAGACTATAGAGAAATTACATCACTTAAGAAAGCTAATTTGGCAGCAATGAAGGTTGGACGAGTTGAAATTAAACGATTGGTTACCAAGACCGTGCTTGGTTTTTTGTACCACTAAGTATGATTCGCTTGCATCCTGCTTTCAATGTTGAACTAATTCGTCGCTACGTCGAAAATCCAACTAGATTCTACGCAGGATCAATTTTCAAAGCACTTCCAGTCATAATAGACGAGGTTGGTGAAAATCCTCATATTGTTCTCGAGTACATTTTGCTTCTTAGATTGTACATCATTCTGTACATTTGCTAATGCGATCACTGTGTGCACAAATTGGCTGAGTTTAGAGAAAAGGAAAAATTCCACTACAGCAAAAGATTGAGGAAAATTTGTGAGAAGAAGTAGCCGTAGCTGGCTTAACGTGTCACACAACAGGGTTTTGTAGGGGTGCACCTTTGGCTCAGTAGTAGAGCGAGCGATCCCTGCAGGTGGACTAGATTTCAGGTCCTCCTGGCATGGGTCGTGGCTTGAGCCCATACCGAGCGAAAGCTTGGAAAATATCTGCCTACTCGGTTTGAAGCTATGCCTAGGTGACATTCACACGGCAAAGGTGCGCTCATGATAGAATAAAGTAGCTAGGTACCAACCAATTAACAATGTAATTCAATTATTTGACCCACAACAGGGTTTTGTACTTGCAGATATACGATGCCAGGATATACTTTGACTTTAGGATGATGTGAACTTCTACCGATTCTTTTGACACTATCATATATTGCCACTGCAAGTGGAAAAGCCATAAATAGGCAGTCATTCATGGTTTCTCTCGACATTGAAATTACTATTAATCCATTCCTGTAGCAGAAAAAGTCCAAATTGATTTGGGTACACTAGTAGCGTCTTCGATTACTTCGATCACACTTGCGGTCCCGGTCACCATGTAGGAGGTTGGAGATAAAAACAGCGTAACTCGCTTATCATATTTGTACATCCTGACTGCTATAAATGGCTTAACCTGTATTAGCGCGGATTTAGTGAGTGATTCCCTCCTCGCGTTGGTATATAGGTCTGTAAAGTGCATTTGTGACAATGTCGATTTCATCTAGCACAAAAATTCATCCGTATGATATATTGGCTCGTAACAAAGGCGGCTCAATGATGATAAGGTTTACAAAGCCCAAAGCAACTTATTGATTCTTGCATTGAAACGGTTTGAATGGACCTCATATCGTGATAGCACAAGGTATGCCCAAGCACCAAGCATGCTTACTTTCATTGACGACTGTCGTTCATTAGGACGTCGCTATGGTCAACTGCAACGGTTGCAATGACTTAATTATCTAGACATCGATATTTGATCGCCAGATTTGTCACTAATCTATGAGTTTTTCTACCAGGAAGTTGTTTCTTTTCGATGCATGTTCTTTCATATATTATTTTCGTGGTATCTTTTACGTAACCATTCTTGTACAGGCGATGCAAATTCACGAGGGCTTTATCTCATAAAGCGAAAGTCGATACGCAACTCACTTCACAACTTCGCAATCTTCGTTTAATTGAGTAGCAGGTGATACCACATCGCTATGGTCCGAACGTATAACCAATCACATACAGCAGGCACGACTGGTTCCAGAAATACACAAAAATCGACCTGTTTCGGATGAGGTGACCAGTGTGCATTTGGATATAGACAAGCGAAGCAAGCTTCAGTTTGCTTTTCTAGACTTAACGCGATGCCACTGTATCTGCCGGAACAAATCATTGTGCTTATTATACAAGGGGAGTCACTTTAACTTCTCTGGTCGAAGAACCTGAACTTGCATAAATCATGCAACTATTAGGAAATGAAAAGGTTGCAATACTTTCTGGATTTTCACCCACGGGCCGTATGCTTTGGTATATATATACGTGTCCCAAATTGCTGTCAATTTTACGGCCGCAAAAAAGCATTTGATGCGCAATGTTTATGGGCAAAGTGGCTCCACCACGTTCTTTTGTACAACTCATTCCAAAAAGTCCAACATGTTCAAGCTTTGCTCACGATCATCCAATCACGATCACTTCCTATCCCTCTCCGCATCAACTGATGCTTTTAGCTGTTTTTGAATTTAAAAATTGATTACTTTTTGTGTCAATATTAAATATGCCGAAATTAACACGGGAAGCCAGACTGCTACAGTATTATGACAAGATTATGCATTGCATCCTCTCATTGGGGACATCGGTATCACTTTAAACTCTGCCATAAATCCATGACAACGCAGAAAGCATATGCTAGAACTATAGCTGAAAAATTCACAATCATTCTACCGATTATCAAAACGGACATTCAACGTTGTGCATTAGTGTTGTTGTGGTCCGACTAGAAACCACGCATGGGGTTCGAAATGGCACATCCGAAGCAATCTGCTGAAATAAATGAGCTAATATATGGCGCAAAAAAGAACGCGTTAACGTTGTGTACGGTATAACTCCGATGGCGGCGTTACTTCCGTTTGGAACGATTGTTTAAATCTGCTTGCTATTAAATTTCTCAAAATTATTCACCACGGGAATGTAGAATATGCGGATGTCCCTGACACATAAGAATCAGAATATGTGATGCATCAGGTTATGCGTTTATAAAAGTCATCAAAACAACACGATCGACGATCCCACTAAAATGTTGCAACAAACTGCAAAAGTAGTACGAGTAGTCTATTTTAAATTATTCGATAAGTCATAAACGTCATTTCGCTATGAACGCGATTGAGTTCCTACTCACCTGGCCCTTGTTTCGAGGCTGGGTACTTTGCGCTATTCAATTAGACTCATTCAATATTTTTTTTCTCAAGCCGCGTCGGAAGACTGCCAAAAGTGTTTGTTGGAACACGCAGGGGCGATTCACATTGAAGCGATACAACCACTACGGAAAAAAACAACTGAACAGCCGACGTTCTGGGCTGTAGGGGCACCAAAGTTTTTCACAACAAACTTGATCAATTGCATAGCTTATAAAAAGTGTGTCAGATTTGATTTCGTTAAGAGCGATGCACTTATTGTAACTAATGGCATCAACGGGGAAACATCAACTCCCTCAGTAAATTACAAATTCAACAAAGTCCACTCAAGCTCTAAGGAGCGATTTTCAGTGATCCCAGACACTACACAGAGAGAACAAGAACAAGGCACTGGTATCCATTCTGCCAGCGAGTCCGTACCCACATTGCGGCTTACATCGGGTGACATCCAGTACATGCAGCACTGCTTATACCAACAATCCCTATCATTTACTGCTTTATGCGAAGCATGTATCAAGCGGGCAAGTCAAGCCGGGAGAGTTGAAAAATACTTTATGTACGCTAAGCGCATGAGCATCCTTTATGTCGTACATACACAAGATTTCGAAAACTTCAAGAAGAGTGCTACAAATCGAGCATTTGCAAAGGTCCCACTACCATACTGACTAAAAGTCTCTGCGATGTTTTTAGATTTCGGGTATCATAATCGTTGCTTCCGATGGAAAAGTCTACCATGATTCCTGCACTTGAAGAATGCAGTGAAGGACAGATTGAGAAATTGTTCTTAACGAATGCCCAGGACTGAAACCTCCACACGATGGAAAATTTCCTTGTCAAAATCAAAATGCAATCTTTCTGCCTGTCAACAGCCTCCGCATTTCAGAATCAACAACGCTGCTGGGTATGCTTGGCCTATAACTACAACGGAATGGTTGTATTAGACAAAATTCGATCGGACGCAAAGAACCAACATCAGATTGAATATCTCATCTTTCTTTTCACGAAAATGGTATCACATGAGAAATCATTCCCACAAAACTTGTGGTGCAGGGTCGTGTGCGGTAAAACCACAATCAGCCAAGCTTGTACATTGAATTCCGTTCATTTGGATACTACATCTTCCACCAATTACGTTTTTGAATGGGTAAAACTGC
>CACSLJ010000398.1:0-21250 GCA_902706625.1 Albugo laibachii | reverse complement strand
ATAGTAAAATTCTTGAAAAGTCTGGATGAAAGATCGTTTCAGCCACCAACAACCTCGACGGAGAGAGGGTTTCATCTGGTTTGTAAACAACCACGGAAACAGCGGTTGATTCAAGAAGTGAATTGTAGACTAATATACTGCTCAATTGTATCAGTGCATGATCACGTTGCCACAGCCAGGCTACATCCGGACTAATCAACTCGGATATGATCGCCTTGTTGAATTTGTGTCGCTGTTTAACTGGCAATAATATGCTAAGTATTCCGCCATTGATGCACGCTCCCTTCCAAACCATCTGAGCTTCAGAGTAGAGGGGTGGTGTCGACCGCACGAATGAAGCGTAGTGACGCTCAGCCCCCAGCTTTCCACCATCAAGCGAAATCATCGGACATGATTTCCTAGCGCAATGTTACTAACTAGCCTTTCTAGCCCTAAATCGAACTCTCTTATTACAGGATCTAGTGATCAATGCTTATACCTGGTGGCTCCTTGTTTTCCTTCCCATGATTGCAGCAAAATTGGATCAGTATCCGAGAGTCATGATGTGTCGAATTAACATATGCAGAAGTTGTGTGATACAGTAGTATAATGGATTACTAGCACACAAAGAGAATTGGTAATGGAATCGCTGTCATCCAGTGTTCAACCGCCAAGGCTTCACCGACAACAACACCAGGTTTATCTTCCACTAAAATGCTGGTACCATTAATTCTGAATCGCAAGCGTCTACCAATCTCAAGTTGACAAATGCAGCGCGGATGGTCACCATTTCTAGATGAAGATGGCAACAGGAGTATCTACTATGGCTACTGGCTAGCGTACGCCCAGATAGTAACATGTACACGTGTAAGGTATAAGGCATAGGATCGATTGTACATTTTATAAATCAAAGCATATATCACACTTCCAGCGATTTATTTCGCTGCTCTTGCAGGCAAATCTTCATACCGTAATGTCCCATCCTTAAGTGCCTCGATCTCAGCTTTCGTCAAGAAACGACCTCCAGACCCACGAAGACGACGCATTGCGTGCTTGTGCCTTGACTGATGCAAGTACGGTTTGCGTTGTCGTCCCCCACACTGAAGTTTGGCCTCCAGTTTCGCACGCTGTTGTCGCCGAACCATAATTCGATGATATTGTTTAGCATTAACATAAACAGGCTCCTCTTCCGCGATTTCTGTTTGATTGGTATGATTGATACGCGGAAAAAGTGTTTGATTTAGCTGATACGAAACCAATCAGTAACCTTTTATCAGGATGACAGAAACTCTTACCATATACTGAGGCATCATCATCATATTTGCGTTATACATTGCGCGTAGTTGCTCGTTATTCGGATGTTGTTGCTATTACACAAAGCACAATCAAAAAACATCTGAATTATACCCCATCATATAATACAAGTGAGCACCATCTATTATTTCAGGTAGGAACATTAGCACACCAAGATTATGCCGCATTTTCTTAAATTGGTCGTACCATTTGCTGAAACCATTGCTGTTGTTGTTGTTGATACAATGCGAGATTCGCTTGTAATTCAGCTTGTGATTGTGCGGGTTGTTGCGAGCTGTTTTGTGAATCAATTGCGCCGTTAGACTGACTTTGTAGTCCACAAGAATGTTGAGATGCGTCCATTATCGTAGACACTAGATACAAATACAATTAGATGCTATCATGTCGAGTTCCCCTCACGGAGAAATCTAATTCATTGGATCAACCGTACGAATAAAAATGCTCCCTGCTCGATGCTTTCTTCTGGTTGGTGGAACTCCTTGGTCTGATATAATTCATACAATCTACACTACACAGTCGACGTGATTGGTAAAAATTTGCTCCAGCTCAGGGGGGAGGATATTCACGACCTCAAAATGCTGACAAAATTTGAGTCGAAAAGTAATCGTGTGAAGGGCCTAGCCTTTCATATAAATCGACCCTGGATCCTGACTGCATTACACAATGGCGTCATCCAATTATGGGATTACAGAATGTGTACACTGCTCGATCGTTTTGACGAACACGATGGACCTGTGCGTGGTGTCGACTTTCATAAAACTCAGCCTTTATTCGTTTCTGGAGGTGATGATTACAAGCTCAAAGTGTGGGATTATAAGTTGAAGCGATGTTTATTCACTTTATTGGGTCATTTGGACTATATACGAACCGTACAGTTCCATCATGAGTATCCGTGGATTCTCAGCTGCTCCGATGACCAAACGGTTCGCATTTGGAATTGGCAGTCACGGTCGTGTGTATCAATTCTCACAGGTCACAATCACTATGTCATGTCGGCCTCATTTCATCCCAAAGACGATCTACTCGTATCGGCTTCATTGGATCAAACGGTATGTGTCATCTCTTCTATTAAAAATGGTCTTAATGTAGCTTCTTGTTAGGTCCGAGTTTGGGATACAACAGGCTTAAGGAAGAAAACCGTGCGTGGAGCTCCTTCCGGATTGGATGACTTAGTACCATCTCGCGTCAATAACGACATTTTTGGTGCTAGTGATGCAATTGTCAAATACGTTTTAGAAGGTCATGATCGTGGTGTTAATTGGGCGACATTTCATCCGAATCTTCCTCTTATTGTGTCTGGCGCTGACGATCGTCAAGTGAAATTATGGAGAATGAATGAGACAAAAGCCTGGGAGGTAGATACGCTACGTGGACACACCAGTAACGTCTCGTGTGTGATTTTCCATCCAAGACATGAGCTCATCATCAGTAACTCAGAAGATCGATCGCTTCGAGTATGGGATATCTCCAAGCGTGTGGCGTTGCAAACATTTCGGCGTGAAAATGATCGCTTTTGGATCCTTCAAGCTCATCCGACTCAAAATCTAATCGCAGCCGGTCACGACTCAGGAATGATCGTTTTCAAATTGGAAAGAGAACGGCCACCTATGGACATTAATAATGGGACGGTCTACTACGTTAAAGAACGATATATCCGTATGTACTCCTTATTGGATGGAAATGATGTCCCTGTGGCCACTATTCGACGAACAGGAACAATTGGAACAGGGTCATCGAATCTCCCTCGAGATCTCTTGTACAATCCATACGATCAAGGGTCTAATGTGAAAACGATCCTCCTGGCTAGTGAGGCCGATGGTGACTCGTATGAGCTTGTCACGATCAGTAACAGCACATCTGGAGACACTTGTGATTCAACTCGAGGAAGTGGTCGGTTTGTGGCATTTGTAGCAAGAAATCGATTTGCAGTCTTGGACAAGTCGAGACACATTTTAATCAAAAACTTCGCAAATGAAGTGACCAAGAAAATTACACCACCAAATGGCTCAGCGGATGGATTGTACTGTGGTGGTGTTATCGGTAGAGTCTTGCTTCACGCTGACGAAAAAATGACCTTGTATGAGACTCAAAGCCGGCGAGTACTCGCCGATATTCAAGCACCTCGCGTCAAGTATGTCATTTGGAGCTCCAACTACGACTATGTGGCTCTCATCAGCAAGCATTCCGTGATACTGGCAGACAAGGACCTCAAACATCTTTGTACCATCACAGAATCTGTTCGTATCAAGAGTGGAATTTGGTCCGAGTCATCAGAGATCTTTGTGTACACAACGGTAAATCACATCAAATACACACTTTCGAATGGCGACAATGGTATTATCCGAAGTCTTGATGTGCCCGTGTACCTAACACATCTGGAAGGCTCCAAGCTATATTGTCTTGATCGTGAAGCTAAAATGCGAACAATGGCGGTGGATTTGACGGAATGTGAATTTAAAATCGCTCTTAATCGAAAAAATTTCACGGAAGTCATGCGTATGGTCCGCCATTCTCGCTTATGTGGCCAAGCGATTATCTCGTATTTGACGAAAAAAGGGTATCCAGAGGTTGCATTACATTTCGTCAAAGACGAGAAAACCCGCTTCAAATTAGCGATATCTTGTGGCAATCTCGAGGTGGCATTGAACTCTGCATATGAATTGGATGATGGCGAGTGTTGGCATCAGCTCGGTGTTGAAGCCTTCCGACAAGGAAATATCCAAGTTGTGGAAATGGCGTATCAACGAACCAAAAACTTTGATCGATTATCGTTTTTATACCTGGCCATCGGAAATCGCGAAAAGCTTCAAAAAATGCTCAAAATCTCTGAACTTCGAAATGATATCATGTCCCGGTATCATAATGCGCTGTACCTTGGAGATTACAACGAGTGTGTTCTCAGTTTGGAGAGTGCTGGGCAACTCGGTCTGGCGCTGCTTACAGCCACAACGTATGGGCTTACAGAGCACGTGGAACGCCTGGGTCAAATATTGGAACAAAGTCATCCGGATTTGGATTTGGATACGTTCTTGAAGGAACAAACTCGACCAGATGCTCGTCTTCTAATTCCTCCCATTTGCGTGAGCAGAGTAGAGAACGAGAATTGGCCACTTATTGATATCAATGAGCCAACCATCCAAGATCATGCAGAAGCTGCCGATAAACGCGAAGCAGAACGGAGTGGTCGACAACAACCTTCCAGTCAAAGTGTATCACATCCTGATGTTCTCGTCGATAACACGAGCCGGAAATACTCGGCTGATCTTGGATTTGAAGGAGCAGAAGCTTGGGATGACTCTGGGGAATTAGATCTTGGCCTCGCGGATGAGAATTTTGATATAGGGGGAGAACTTGCCGATGATCTATCGGACATTCCTTCAGGTGGTCTAGATGCAAATTACATCTCAGCTCCATCGCCAGGAAATGATCCAGCGACTCTATGCGTGCGGAACTCACCGCTTGCCGCTGACCATGCAGCTGCTGGATCCCTCACGACGTGCATGCAATTGCTCCATCGACAGATTGGAGTCGTCAATTTCGAGCCGTTGAAGGCTATTTTCATGTCAGTCTACCTCGGAAGCACAGCATCACTGCCAACGCAAGCGAATACTCCCTCGCTGAGTGTGTGGCTTCAGCGAAATGGAGAGGGGCAGCCTGTGATCGCAGTATCATTTCCGTCGCTTGTGGAGTCGTTAAAAGACGCATATCGCGCGTTTACAGCTGCCAAATTCGAAGATGTCAAGAGCATCTGTGAGACGATTCTACACTCAATACCTTTCCTAGCCGTGGAGACGAAAAACGAAGCTGACAAAGTAAAAAGTCTTGTAAAAGTATGCCGAGAATACTTGCTATCTTGCCGTATTCGGAATGAAGTATCCAAGTATCCTCTGGACTCTGAACCGGCCCGAAATGTGGAATTGAGTGCATACTTTACGCATTGCGACCTCCAGCCCCCGCATCTCGTTCTCACACTGAAAATTGCGATGACAAACGCATTCAAGTCGAACAATTTTATCACAGCCGCCTCATTTTGCAGACGTCTATTGGAAATTCCAGAGGTTGTGTCACATCCTCGACATGAAAAACTCCGAATGACAACGCGTAAAGTCTTGCAGAAAGCGGAAATGGAAGCCAGAAACGAGCATCAACTCGCTTATCAAGACACCAAAGCATTCGTGCTGTGTGCCCGGACCTTTGACCCAATATACTCGGGTGCCCAAGACGCCCAGTGTCCGTATTGTGGCACCTCATACCTTCCATCCTTCCATGGGACTTTGTGTGATATCTGCGGCATCTCGAGAATCGGTGACGAGACAATCGGTCTGGTTCTTACGAGTCGGGAAAGCTAATACAATCGCGTTTATTGTCAAAAACTGTCTTCACTATTTCGTTTTGCTGCACACAGAATGTAGTTGACTTGATGACAGGTCGAATGGAGTCGCCAGTCATTCAGTATGGGGCTTCCGATGATCCCATCGATATCGACGACTTTTGCGTCATGTTTCTACACATACAAGTCAGAAGGAGTTCCACTGTAAGGTAGG
This sequence comes from Albugo laibachii, assembly GCA_902706625.1. NCBI lineage: Eukaryota > Oomycota > Peronosporomycetes > Albuginales > Albuginaceae > Albugo > Albugo laibachii. The sequence continues at coordinate 15,413 of CACSLJ010000398.1, read as the reverse complement.
AGCACTCACAGAGATGAATTGTTCCATTTCTTGAGGGGTGACAAATTTATTCCAGTCGTGCGTTCCTTGCGATACAAAGGAGGCTCAAAGTGAGATATTTTAGCGAACGAAAGAATGCAACGGATCGATACCGGGTGGAAGGAGCCTGAAGACGTATTCTGCTGCTCCAATAGCGAGAAGGTATGACATTATCGTACGATTGATTGTCGAAAGGAACAGGAGTCCTCCAGGCTAGAGAACAATTATATTGTCAATTCAAGTTGTGATAGTGCCAGAGGAGAACCTTGACAAGCTTTAAAAGCGATTCGACAAAGACGTCAGGGTCCGGTACATGTTCCACGACTTCCATAGAGCAGACGATATCGCACTTCACCTTATCCGAGATCAGATCATCTAAATGTCGAATGACTCAGTAAATGGGAAGTGAGGCCTTGGAAGCTACCGGCAACTCCGCAGCGGTAATCGATTCTGCTTGTTTCTGGATCGAAGGAAGCATGTTTCTGCGCTGCCTTGATGTTCTCACTTCCTGGATCAACGGCCACTATTGATCCTCCGAGACGACATAAAGCCTGAAACCCTCTGCTTATATGATGTGCAACAATGGTCGAAGGAGGCTCATACCTCAGATAAAATGCCTCCTCCGCACCCAATATCCGCGATGCTCAGATTATGGAGAGGCTTTGAGACATTGGTTTCCTTGAAATGATGAATGGAATGATCACGAATGTATCGGACTCGAACGCGATTCATTTGATGCAAGAGATTGACACTGCTCGATACATTGGGCTTCCACCAGTTGCTGTAAAACGTCCACGAGTGAGTATCTTTTCATTATGAGAGCTAGCATTATACTTACTCTGCAACTGTATTGAATTTCGCGACTTCGCGGTCGATCACGCTTGAAAATCTCCGCTCAAAGCATGAAAATCGCTTCATACCGCCATACATTAAATTAGATAACTGTGAGGCGATATTTCACACTATAAAATAAAGCTTTTTTAATGGTAAACGATCCAATTGTTCCCGAAACAACACAACCAATTCAAAGCTTGATAGAAAATACAGCTGGCGAGCAGCAAAATCATGAAATTATTACCTCAGCGACTACAGAGCCATTCCAGAAAAAACCACGGCTGGAGCAAAGTGCTGGACCTGAGAAACTGGAGGCTTTTGCTGGAACAGGCCTCGAGCTCTCGAGCGATAATTCCACGATGAACGAGCCAACGATTCCTCCATGTTCGATACAGATGGAAAATCAGCGGCTCTGCTCGATATGCAAGAAGACAGGAGCGTCGTTTGTTTGTGCAGCAAACTGTGGGCTTGAGGCTCATATCGAATGCATTCATCCTGATACGATATTCACATTAAGCGGTACGCATTCTTGGCAATGCATGAGAAGTGTGGAGTTATAGGTTGTTCTCTCAGTTGGTCAGATTTGTGGAAGTTGTGCCATATGTCAACAAAATCGATCATCACATGAAGACGTGCAGAAAGGAGGAATACATGGACTTTCGGTCAGAATTTCTTTTCTTTTGATAACATTTTCGTTCATTTGGCCGAAGTGGACGAATTGGTAGGTCCGCCGGGCTATTTTATATATCAGCGTGGAAAGCTGCAAAGGCTTCAATTTCGAAAAATTTGGCCATCTCGCCTCACTACGTTTGTCAGAAATTGGAGCTGTGAGTTGGTATTTGTTCGCTAAAAAAGCGACGGATTTCATCGTTGTTGATTTCATCAGATTGCTAGCTATCCGATAAAGCCTTTTTCCGAAAAGTTTGTGGAACCTTTCTTGCAGGTCGGAATTCCACACAAAATCGAATGTTCCGTTGTTTTTACACTCATTGTAGCGTTGGATGCGTGAAAAACTTGTGACTGCTTCGCAATGGGTTTCCAATGTCCGAGACATCTTCACATTGATCATCGGTCTCAACAGGTTAGGTTTCCCAATGTATTGATATGAAGACTCAAGTCTGAGTGTGCCGACAGCCTGAAAAGAGCAAATATATCTCACAACCACACGCAGTCAATCAAGGACCTTATTAAAGATCGCAAGTTTACCGTCATTGATTTTCTCGGGTGGCATCCAAATATCGAGAGTCCTTCTGTGCGATCATCAAGTCTGTGTTCCGTTTGTGGCATCCGAAATGCACCCGAGGTCTCTTTCTCTTGCTCTTACCTACTGGTCTTTATCTAACAATGTGTATGCCTCGCAGTTGAGCGATTGCAGTCGATGTCGACGCAAACTTGTGATTCCTTCGACGTTTGCCAAATTCTCCAGCGCTCTACTTGCTACGTACTATGCAGGTGACGATATTAGACCGCGGGAAATGGCTGAGTATAATGGAATATTGTAGAGCTGGTGGGCGTTTCGTTGGGAACAAGCCACATTGACGTATTTCTTCATATCAGTACTATGCGGTTGTCCTACAAAGGCCTCCGTCCGGTTGATCCAGAAGGCTTGGAGTGGAATCTATTTGCTGATCAGTATGTGATTCTTAAATGCATTCTCGTTCATGAAAGTCACCTCGACGACTCAGATTGCGAATGATATTTGGATTTTTGGAAGTGATGAGCGACTTTGGCGTTTTGCAGCTGAATTCGACGTATTTTGAAAGTGAAATACGATTCATATTTAATGGGATGTACATTCATCAGGCAATTCTTTTAAACGAGTTCGAACTCGTTGGACGATTTTTGCAATCCATGAAGCTATTTGGGGCAGCATTCATATCGTCGCATAACGCTCTAATCAATGCTTGCGAGACGTTTCTCCTCGGCCAGCAACTGAGTCAGAATGGGAGCTGGTGCAAGGAGCATTGGACACCAGCTGATCAATACAAAGCAACGGTCACCTGTGCCAAGTAAGTAGCTATAAAGTCATTGACTCTGCTCAAGCTCGCTATCTTATTTAGGGCACTATTGAATCCAAAGTTTCGTGGGTACGGGCCAGCGCACGTCGAGTGTCAACGATATTTGGAGAAATGGGCTCGAGCGGCTCGTGTTGAAATCGACACGGAATTCATCAATACGAAGCAACTTGCTTCAGGAATCAAGATGAAATTTGCTGAGGAGAGTCATTTGAAACACCTGATGACTCTGTACCAGGCAAGTTACATACCTCCTTCGTATGCTTTTGTCACCTTCCATATCCCAGGATAAAGCGAATGAAGATCAAGCTCCCAACTTTCTGGAAGCCCAAGTCCTTTCCAGGCTGTACAGTCTTGTGAGCTCTGAGGTTTGTTTTCAAAACCAGACGCTTCAGCTGGCTCATTTCTATGTTAGGCTCCAAGGCATCATTCCATGAAATCCAGAATTTCGCCCGAAAAAGACCTGCTCGAAGCTTCACATTTTGATCAGGATGATGCTGAAGCCGCTGATGATGATATGAATCTTCAATCGGAAGATTTTGCAAACAAAACCGAGGGTGAAGATGAGGATACACTCACAAGCCTCAGTCTGAATGGAGAACTTGAGATTTTCAGTGGGCTCAAATTTGAAGGTGGCGATGTTATTGACTTGAGTCAACCTCGAAAAATCACGCCTCGAGAGGGAAAACCACTCATGGGCTTTGCCCAATCTTCAGAAAATGATGAAGAAAAGAATGAAAATATCATTGAAAATGTCACAACGAATGAAAGAAGTCCCAATTTCTACGATGATTATGGAGAAGAATCTGAGAAGCATTCGAGCAATGAAGCATTACTCAAGGACTCGGATACCTCAGGAGATAATGCGCCTCAATAAAATGCGCTTGCTTTGTACTTTATTTGTGCTACGAAATAGCGTTTAGAGTGATTTACATCACTTCTGTTTACGCTTATTATGCGCCGCGTTCTAATTTATGGGCTTTCAGCAAATCCCCCGACAGGTTTTGAAGGACATCTCGGTATTATCCGACACTTTCAGCAGCGAAAATCGTTTGACGAAATATGGATTCTTCCAGTGTATCGACACATGTACAGAGAAAAATCAAATCTTGCCACCCTTCAGCATCGTGTCGAGATGTGTCAATTGGCGGTCGCTGCCATACCTCAAATTTCAGGTTCTGCCTTTCTTACTATAAAATCCCAAGGATCCTCACAACTGTGCGATAGGTATGCAGGTTCGAGTCTTGGAGACTGAGAGGCAAGTCTATGAAAAGATGAATGGCGACACAGAGGCAGCTGCGGAATCGATCCGTGATGTTGGGACCATCGATGTAATCCATCATTTGCGGGAACAGCATCCACTGACCCGATTTTCCCTATTGCTTGGGACGGATGCTTTTGCGGATTTGGTAGCAGGAAAATGGAAGAATGGTGAGGAGATATTGCAATCAACTGGTACAATTGACATCATAGTGGTTCAAAGGCCAAATTCGCGACACATGCTTGATCAAGCAGTCTCGAATGGCTCGATTGAGTTTATAAGTGTCCCTGGCTTGCAAGCCATCTCCTCCACGATGGCTAGAAGTTGCAGGGATTTTCAAGAGCTTTGCAAGTATGTTGATCGCGCGGTAGCAGAGTACATTGTGAAGAACAGTTTGTACGGCTTTGCATCTGATTAATATAAGCCAATCGAGTGGATAAATGATTCGCGTTAATGTATCAAAAGCTCGAAATGCAAGGAGTCTGCTACATAAACGAGCTCTTACGTGTGCAAGAAATACAATTTTTGCAAGTTCGTCGCTATGGATACAAAGCCAGCCATCTTTTTGTGCGTATTTACAGTTTGGACGACTAGCGAGGAGGTTTGCAGATGTCCCTCATTCGGATATGGAGGAGAATCAATTTGTCCGTCTTGCTGATTCGGCCTTGGAAGAGATATTCGATAGCATGGGCGATGTAGAAGATGCAATCGATGACGCTGATATTACACTTTCTGTAAGGTTTCAATCGGTTTGATATCACGTCTCATTCAGAATATTCGCCCATTTCATAGCAAGGTGTACTAAAAATTGACCTGGCGCATGCTGGATCTTGGGTGATCAATCGACAAGTTCCAAATAAGCAGTTGTGGTGGTCTTCGCCGTTGAGGTAAGCCATATAGAATCAAACCAAACAAGAAATGACTCGTTTTGTGATATAAGTGGGCCACGTCGGTATGAATACAATCCAAAGTCAAAGTGCTGGGAGAATACTCGTGATAAAACAGAGCTGAAGAATCTTTTGAAAAGAGAAATTGAGGAGGCCATAGGTGCTACAGTGCGTCTGTAACCAAGTCGAATGACAATAATGCTTCATGAAAATGTAATCTATTGAGGTACAGAAAAAGCGAGATCTCGAGGTGGCAAGTCGAGAAATTAAAGTTTCCATCCTCGCTGTCGCGTCTTCGCATCAAGCTTTTCTTGACCTGTTGCATAGCGTATCGATTTATCGCTACCCAGATGCTTCCGATCACATAACGGCTCGGACTCGAAGACATCGTGATTCCTAGGCCAATGCGTAGACCAATCTCGCAGATTCTGAGCTCCTTTATAAATGGATGACCCGCCAGGTTTGAAGGATGTTGGTAAAACGATCGGCATGACCTCATTGAAATCTTGCATTGCTGATTCGAAAGCCAAGTGATCGGCCAGAAAACTAGTTCTCATTGTCGGAGATCCATGCTCGGGAACAAAATCCTCGTATGGAAAAGCTCGAGTATGCGCGATAGCAACCAAAGTCATTTCAAAACAGATCAGTAGATTCTGGATGCCTGTCGTGACATTCTCCACACTCCATGAACCCAGCTCGTGAATGATCCGAAATCGGGACAAGAATGCGAGTACGACACTTTGCCAAAAAGATAAGAAGATAACAGCCTTGATACACAAAAGCTTGAGTACAGGATTGTATGGTCGTAACGGAATCTCCAAAGCATAATAGAACAGTACCAAATAATAAAACGCATATGTGACAGAGAGGTTGATGAGGAATGAAACATAAATGTATCCCTTATCTAATCGAAATTGACCTTGATCATACGCATCATTGACTTGTAGAATAATTGCGATGAGCGCCATAAGTGGTTTCATCACAACAAACTGCATCGTTGCAATTTTACAGTCACGAAGAAATTCTGGAGCCATAAGTTCTGGTTTCTTCCAATTATTGACTGGCCAAAAGTGCTTCACACTTGGAAGCGACTGGAGAATCTAATATATTGATTGTGTAATAACGAGCTCTTAATAGCGTTGAAAATATACCTGAAGGACACGTTCATGATTTCCATCGCCAAGATAAGCAATCATGAGAGCCAGAAAGAGGTAAATGACGTAGGCTTCATAGCAGTCTCGCATTAAATCGAGGTATACGGCGATATTCTATCCATTCTCAGGTCAGACAGATTCATTCATCATCACCAAAGTAAAAAACACCTTGAAGCGAAGCGATAGCCACGAGTCGGTGGCATATATCGGTACCATCCATAGTATTCCTACAATCTACGATCTACTTTCAGACAAAGAAACCTCCATGAATGCTACGTACTTTACTTTGAGTTGCAGGTTTTGTAAAATTGCGAAGATGTGCACGGATTAGTCGAACAGATACTATGATAGATGTTGCGACACATAAGCCAGCAATAACCCAAACAGAGCGCTGCACTCTCGCTTCGGCGGTAGCGATTTTAACAATATTTTCGAGCTCTTGTTCCATTGTAAATGAAGGTGCCTGAGGTGGTACCATTTACATGGTACATCGGTCGTATTGGTGTAAATTCGTTGAAAAGAATGCTTCATTTATGTCGTTCTTCGGTCTTTCGAAGCAAATTCTTACTTTCGCATTCGATTCCAAGGAAGTTCATACAAGAAGTATGTGGCAAACAGATTAAGATCAACAAGCAAGCCTTTTCGAGTCTGTATTTGCTCTGTAATCGAAGAGAGGATTCCGTTCAGTTTGGAGCAGTTTACATGTCGCATTCGAGTTCCGCGAGATGCTGCCAGATCCGGCTTTATTCGAGCGGAAGAAAATGGTACGAAAGTAAAGAGCTGGTCAGCAAACTGAAAACTGGAGCTTTAGTGGTTCTTGGAACAGGAGCAGTGTTGGCTTCCACAACATGTAAGACACAATGCCTTGTCATAAATAATCATAATTTACGTTTATTTTTTTCTCAGTCGCATTTGGCTTTTTTGTATTGGGAGCATTTGGCTTTGGATTATATTCTTTTTACCGTCGATTTTTTGCTCCTTCACATCGAAACTCGAGAGACATTGATCTCGACTCGATTTTCAGTGCCACGAAAGGCACACGGAGATCAGTTTATCGTCAAGAAAGCTTGATGAGTCCTTTTATGGATAATATGCCACTTCTGGTACGTGGATTACTTAAAGGTATATTTGGATTGGTTGGCAAGTTGGCACAAGCTTCGATGGAGAGAGCGAATGACCTCCACGATACCATTTACACTCGCATGCAATCCAACCATCGTATTAGAGATAGGCTTGGGGATAATTTCCGGCTCGAAGCGCCTTCCGAATGGATGGAAACAAGTACACATTCTATTTATTGCATTTGTTTTCAATTTATCACTTTATGTCATCAGATGTCAATGGTATCGGCAGAATCAAAGCGGTCTTTCTCGTACATTCACATGAAGACAATGGTATTGTCAAGGCTAAAGCTGCTGTATGTTCAAATGGAACTTTAACTTTGAAGGAATTGAAGTGTATGTCACTCTATCTAGATATGAATACGTCGGAGCTGATGTATGTTTTGTAGACCAATCTTTACAGACGGGAAAAGTCATCGATCTGATGCAAGACCATGATGAAGTGTACGCTCCAAACAAGAAGACTGTCATTGACGCCGAATTTATTGATCTTGAGAAAAATAAACGCTCGTGACAAAACAAGTATTTACAAAGTCATTCAAATACAAAATGGCGTGTTCACTCTTCCGCATTCGTTTCATTAATATCGCATTTCAGACCAATCGGTTTAATCCAAAACAAAATGCAATCAGTGTTGATAGTTGGGTCTGTAAATGCTGATCTACCAGTCGAAGTAGACAGACTTCCTGCAGTCGGAGAGACTATAAGTGCCAATTCGTCGACACTTACTCCAAAACTCGGAGGTAAGGGAGCTAATCAGGCTGTAGCAATCGCAAAATTAGCACCGCCATCTTCCATTCATTCCATTTTTCGGTGTCAATTCGGCATCGACTCGAATGGCGCTCTATTAAAGCAGACTCTGCTCGATAATGCTGTCGATATCGGGGAATCAGAAACAATAGACTGCGATTCTGGTCAGGCTATCATTTTCAGGCTCCCGGATGGATCCAATTCAATCGTTGTTGTGGGTGGAGCAAATCGAATTTGGCCAACTCCAGTCTCAGCCTTTGAAAACATTATCAAAGCAGCATCGGTCGTTATGCTACAGCAAGAGATTCCTTTAAAAATCAACGAAGAGGTCTCAAAATTGGCATTTCGTCATAATGTTCCTGTGTTTTGGGATACTGGAGGCCGAGATCAAGCTATCCCACAAGAGCTTTTTCAATATATCACACTCATTTGTCCTAATGAGACCGAACTAGCTCGACTCTGTAGCCTACCCGTTACGAACGAGGAGGAAGCAATCCAAGCTGCTTGGTCTCTGCAGAAGAAAGGTGCAAACGATATCCTAGTGACATTGGGCCAGAAAGGCTCGATTCACGTACCAAGAACCTCAATGGATGATGAAGACCAAGTCACGCTCGTCCCTGCCTTACCGGTGTCTACAGTTTGCGATACGACTGGAGCGGGCGACACGTACAGAGGTGCTTTTGTGGTACACTATGTGCTGGGTCGGAACATCAAAGAGTGTATGGAATATGCTAGCGCTGCTGCAGCGCTTTGCGTGAGAAAAGCAGGAGCCATGGACAGTATTCCAGATTATAAGGAAGCGGAAGGAATGTATCAAGACTGGAAGAATACTTCGGACCACACGCATGCGACCTGAAGGGCTGTTATCACTCCGTTCTCTGTGTTTGTTTGTCGCCTCGTCTCTGCCTTGAGATACTCTTACAGAATGTACTGTTTCAAAACTGTAAATTTACTTGAAGCATTCCAACATAACCTTTCCTGTCGGCTACAGACTCAGATTCGTATCCTTCTGTCCTTAAAAAATGCTCCACAGCTGGTAGCAAGCGAGCAGTATTCTGCGGTCCTCGTGAATGGTGTCCTGTGCCTGTAACAATGCGGACAGTATCAAGTCCGTCTTCTGCAAGTTGTGGTAGCCAAGATCGCAAAAATTCAACAGCTTCCACAACATGGAGACCATGGAGATCCATCAAGCGATCGCGATACACTTGTTCCTGAGGATTTCGACTCTTGAATATCACTTCTGCTGCCATCAAGTGCAATTTTTTCATCTTTTCATTGTGCAGGCGTCCTTCTCTGGACATAGAGGTCGCTATGACTTTGTTACCACTATAACCAGCATCTTCGTAAGCGCTCCAGCTTGGAATTTAAATTTTGCACATACCTGCGGTAAGCTTCGGTCGCTCTCATAAAGCATTTATTCCGGGCGCATGCGAGCTGATAAGCTTCCTCTCGTACTTGATGATATTGAGACGTCACCGATTTTCCTGTTGTCACCCATTTGACTTTGTTCATCCTCACAGGCTTCAGTGTCCGGATAGGCCTCGTTCCTGCCGATGATGATGTGAACGTCATTGTTCCCGGCCGAGGTTGAGAATGAACGAACTGATAAGGATATAGCGATACAGCACGCGCATAGTCTAATGTTTGCTTGTTCTGTTGCCGAATCGGCAAGTTTGATTCCCCGGGTGGTATCGAGCCCAGCGATGGAAACGCATCTTTGCTTAGCTCTAGTTCGTTCTGTTCGGTTTCCTCATCCTCACTTTCGTAGTCTCGATGTGTATCTCTATGAAGTTCGAGTCTATGAAGCTCGACAAAATCATGAGCGAAAACGCAGTCTTTGTCCTGCAGACATAATCCTCGGAGCCAAAATCGACAAGTGACATCGTTAGTGCTGTGTAAAAACTGTAAATACAAAAAATCAGACGATTTCAAGCGCAACATCTCAGATAATGTGAACAGACCATGCAATCTGACCGATGACATCGCCCTTGAAGATAATGACGACAGACTTGCGCTGATCCTTCTGCTTCCTTCGTGAAAGTTGACTTCAGCACCGCATGAGCACGATCCATGTTCATTCCAACAAGCCGTAAAAGCTCACTCATACGATTTGCATTCACTTCAGGAAACTTGAGGCTCAGCTGATCGACAAGCTAGCAATCCAAACCCTCAGTAAACATCAAATATTCATGCGGATATAGCAATTACCTCTGAGGCAATTGACCAGAAAAAGGTGTCTTCATTCTCAAAATCAAGTCCAGAATTGCCGTCAAACTCTTCTTGTAGTTCTTCGATAATTTCAGATGGAACCGAGTTGATCACACCCGGAATAAATTCTGGAGCAGACGCTTTCAATTCATCCGAAAGAATCAAGTCAAGTTCGTCAATTTTTCTCTCAGTAACGGCTGTATTGCCTCCAGCATCAAGAGTCGATGCTTCGGAGATGAGCGAGTCTTCTTGAGTCTTTTGGTTGAGAAGTATAGGATCAAGCGAGAAGTCTATCAGGTTTCTTATAAAACCACTTAGTCTCTGATCATTACACTGAGGTAAAAACGAGTCAGTCAACTACAAGCATTTCAAAAGTGTCCTACCTCCTCCTCCGCTATCCATTCCTTAAGCATGCGTGTCATCTCGTTTTCGACTCCGCTCAGTCTATCTGCGTCAGAATCCTTGCTAAGACCCTCTCCATCAAGAATCTCCAACAAGTAATGTGCCAATATCTCATCGACACCCAGCAATTTGAGCTGATTTCCTGCCCAATGTATCAACTCTTCCTTGAACATTATGGAGTAAAGTCGATTGCATGGAGTCTATTTTATTGTAGAAGACACTAAATAGCACTGATCTATTCCACCTCTTTAATAATTGCTTCCTCGCGCGCATTTTTATAAGGAACTTTTCCGAGCTTAGAATGCGCACGTCTATTATCCATTTTTGACTTTTCTCGTGCTCTAGACTCCCTCTTGGCGTCGGTCGCTTTCTTGATTGCTTTAGGTATGTGACGATGTCTAAATAGATGCAAACTTTTCAGTCACATGAACACTACCAATCGCGATACATAGCTCAAACTGACCTTGCAATCCGATTGATTTCACGGAGATGCTGATATCTCTCTTTCAGCGAGTCATTATACTCTTGTTTACGTCGTTCACGTGGTGTAAGCTGCGGAAGGGATATTTCAAATTTTGCTGGAAAAGTTTGCAAGTCAGACGAACCTTTTTGAGCGATTTCGAAGCCTCTGTTTTCCAAATACGGACATTTGTATCATCACTTCCTGACAAAATGAAATTGGCATCGGCAGTCATTCGTATTGCAAAGACTCTGTCATACAATCGTCAGAGGCTAATGTCAAAAATGGAGCCGAGGACTTCACCTTTGCATTCGTTTTGTGTGATAGATTTCACGGCTTTTGGCACTACGAATGTTGAAAATTCGGACTGTTCGATCGTACGAGCCAGAAACAAACTCGTGGCCGGTTGGAGAGTAAGCGATATCCATTCTAGACAAAAGAATTGATTAGCTCGCACATCCCTGGGGTCGAAAATTGCTACTATACACTGCCGAGACGTGATCTTTGTGAACCATGAGAGCCCGCTGAAGCTTTCGGGTATCAAAAGTGTACAAGTTGTGGTCTTCGTTTGCCTGTGGTTCAGCATAAGCAATTTGAACACATCGATTTACATTACAAATACTTACGACTGTAAAGTTGAATGGTTCCATCGGATTCCACGCCAATGAATTCGAACGCATCTAAATGTTGAGGTATAAATCCTTGCGCCGAAATCAGACTGTAAGAGTACATACGTTCAATACAACTTTCCGAAGGTTGGACGCAAGCCTTAGATCATATAGCGTGATACTTCGATCTGAGCCTGTGGATGCTAATAACGAGGTATCGGCTGGATTAAAGCGCACGCATGTAATGTGATCGGCACCCCATGAGAATGTTTGCGTCGGCTCTGATCTACAGGTATCTTGATCAGGCCGTTTTTACAAAAGCATTTTTCGAATATATACCGATGGCAGTTCCATATCTGTATCTTGGAGCTGCTTGTGGCAAAAGTATCTTTCTTTGCGTGATGGTCGATCCCTCTACAATTTTTTAACATCATCAGCATGCAAGCACCAAATGTGTTTCATAGTAGACTCACGTGAAGTACTCCTTCGATGTATAAACGGATATCGGCTACAGAAGAGTTGTCAATTGCATGCACTAAGCTGGGAAAAAGAGCTATACCTCGGTATTCTCTTCATCGCAACTAGACGATAATGACCACAATTTGACTGTTTTGTCTTCACTGCAAGAGTAAAAGGCATCCCCAGATGGAGCTGCCACTAGCCCTCGCACAGAACCACGATGACCATAACAAGACCACAAGCACTTTCGGCTTGGAAGATCCCATATTCGAATCTCTCCATCGCTTGCACCACTCAAAAAAGCCGACTGTATAGCACGTAAATAAGCTTTCTCTAACAGAATAAAAGACCAACTACCAGGTTTCCAGGTACAGTGCTCAGCGTGCTGACACCGTCAGAGTGACCATCTAAAGCTCCAATGAATGGTTTGGCAAACATCCGATCAAGTTTCACGGCGTTGAGAGCTCGCGTATACTAAGACGAATTCAGTAACACCGATAAAATGGCTGTCAGAAGGTGTACAGCACCTCGCGAGGTCGTTCAAACGGATGTAAGGCGGGATCATAATTTCGGAATACTTTGAGTCTATCGGTGACAACTTCTCGTGTGAAATCTCTCTCAATGCGTGAGATTGTCTTGACTCGCATGTTGCAGCGAAACGATTCAGACCAATTAAACTGAAAATGGCGATATTCTACCCAATGAAATGGAGGATGAGCTTAAAGGCTTCGATGCAGTAGCGAATCGATTAAACGGCAATCGCTTCCCAGGACATGCTTTCTAACATCTGACCGATAACTATAAGAGCGTCGCTATCACACCTAAAGGAGAGAATGCGATGGAATAATAAATTGAGTCAAGTGAAACGCAATCTCTATTAATTTCAACAATTTGAACGGCGTTAAAGTTGTAAGATTAATGTGACAAGCCTTTGTGCCTTTGCGTTCGAATCACGCTTTTGAGATAGCGGTCTTCGAAGGTTTTCTCTCTTTTGAGTCGACTGTCATCGTCACAGGCCCATCATTGGTCTGATCAGAAACGTGTGAATAAGCGATTTACCATAAATAAATATAAATTACAGACCAATGATACTTCCGTATTAGCTCCAAAAACACCTTCAGCGACTTTAGCAGTATGCATTTCTCGAACTTTACAGCAAAATTGATCATAGAGTTCTTTTGCGGGTTTTGGAGCCACTTTGTTTGCCAATACATCAGATAATCTCGTGTCAGAATACTTTTTTCGCCACACACTCTATCTACTAACTTGCGAGATGGAAATTTGGCTTGTTGCCACTGAAGTATCCGTGCAGAGTGAATTGACTCACGATCAGAATTTCAAACCCATTACTTATAGCGGATGTCTTCCATGCTTTGTCTTCGTTGTCTGGCCACTAGCGTGCGTTCTGTAACAATAACATCGGACATTGAAGGCAATTTTTTAGATTTTTGATTGCTGTGCACTTACCAGAAGTCGTTGGCAGCAATAGTCGACATCCTCCAAAGTATCTTCCCGTCCGATTCCGATAAAACATAATATTCCTTTTCCGATTTCATCCACAATTGCTTCATCTACTCGAACTGAAGACTTTGAAACGCGCTGTAAAATGAGGCGCATTATAAGCACTTAATAAACGAACTTACTATCTGCTCTTTGAACATGAAGAATGTTTATGCAGAAAAGCAATTTAGAGCACATTCTCTTTCGCTTTTGGTCGCATGTGAGTGAATTCGTGCTAGATCTACTTATTTGTGACTAATAAATGTCTTAGTGTTTGGTCTAATCCTGACAGCGAGCCTTATTCCGCTCATTTTAGCTCTGGTGCTGAAAGTATTTCTGTTGCTTTTGGTTATATTATTGGCAGCAGTGATTACGAATCCAGATGAAGATTCTTTTAGCATGTGGCTGAAGAAAAAGAAAAGCGATTCCGACCAATCTTGGCTGACGTCAATTATCAATAGCGCTGTGTCTCTGGCCGTCAGTAGCAGTCAGTGTTGGGATTCTTATAATTTTGTCTTCTTCACGATCATGGATGTCCCGTCGATGAAACGGCAGGCATTTGGGGCTTTTGGGAAATGGGTATGGACTGACACATGCCCAACTATCGCTCAGTTTAGTGAATGGATTGTGGAAACGACGACGGAAGGATCCTTGTACACTTACATCACGGAGCAATGGCAGAAGAATTGGAAATTATATCGGTCGAAATCATTTGCAAAGGAGAGTACGACAGGTCAAAGGAGAAAAAGGAAGGGAACTCATTACGATTAAATGAGAGCATTTGCCTCGTGGCCATGTAATTTTGAGCAAAGGGTACCATAGGTTGCATCTGGAAGCAAGTGCGATTGTAGAAATGTCCCCACCAAATACAATACGAAATTTTTCGCTTGCAAACAATGACTGGGAAACATGCTGCCTTCAGCCGGAATGAATGACAATGAATAGTTTCATGGGCCCACCACATCGTTTTACTGCTAGTTCGAGACGAGATTAGCACAAACAGTAAATCTTATTCGACGTAATGCTTCTGCGTACTCAACTCTGATTTTTGGGTATAGGTGCATGACTTTTAAGATTTGGAAGCACTCAGGTTGCTCCCGCTTCAAATTACGCTGTATGAACAAGTGGGAGGATGTAAAACGAACGATCTGGTTGCAGCCAAATCAAAGGGATGTTGTTGGAAATACCAAATGAGTAGTTGACGCTTCTGAAAAAAAGACGATCAAGGCTGCAATGCGGGAATTTTGGCGGACATGTTGAAAGTTAGATGGTATCGCTGTGAGAAATTATACATTGCCCCAATTTCCTATTTTTGAACCAATTTTTGGTTGTAGGCCAGGTACAGTATGTACAGTAAAAATTTATGAATGATCAATGTCGAATATATTGACCTTATTATAGGGAGTTACTATATTCCCACCCCTTTTCCTTTAATTCACACCCTTTTCGCAAATTCTTACAGTATTATAATTAGGGAGTTACTACAGTATATTCACACCCCTTTACCTAAAAATTAACTTTTTTTTCGCAATTTCTTATATTCACTCCCCGTACATTGAAGAAAACGCAACTACTTTGTACTTATACTATTCCTGAAGGAACGTGGAGCTATGATGTCCTCCTTATTTGTCATTACTTACGATGCGAATGCACTAATACAGATTTTTTAAGATTGGATATTCGATAATATCATCGTTGTATTTTTGGTTGATTTCGATCGCACTACAAAACACGTG
>CACSLJ010000397.1:0-21388 GCA_902706625.1 Albugo laibachii | reverse complement strand
ATGAGGGTTATATCTCTTATCGAACAGCCTCTTTATCAAAAATTTATAAAATCTGTAAATATGGCGGATCAAAGAGCTAAACCGAGTATAGCGTCAATATTCGCGCTACAACGCAAGCCAATTATCGTAAACGACGCGCAGCAAGATCTCGAACAGAGAGATTGGTTCAATCACGCACAGGCCAGCGTCCGACACAGTACTACAATATTCGAGACAGTATGTTGAGTTCATCATTTGGTCATGACTCACAATACTCGCAACAATCAAATGCAGACGTTTAGATATGTTTTAGTGATTAATGCGACACTCACAAATATAACACATTTGCCATTCAGCCAGTTTACTATTGCGATTAAAACTACGCTGTATTCGATGACATACTAATAACTGGAGTGCATAATGGGGCACTAACAAACGCATTTCTTCGCTATGCAATAATCTAACGGGAGACCGAACAGCTGATATTTAAGTCATCTCGGTGGTCAATTACGAAATGCAAATTCTCTCTGTAAATGCTCAGTGTTGTATAAGACAATTCGGAGCCAGTTAAATCGTTGATATGTGATGTTTTTCGCAGACATTTTGATATGTCATTGACATATTTCGCAAAAAAAAGATGTGCGAAGAACAGCTGTAATTTCGAATATAACTTAGCAATGCAGTAAAACCTGTCTAAAGGTATAGCCTCCGGACCGGGTAAAAGTTAAAACTTTAGACAGGTTAAACCTTTAGACAGGTAGAGCAAAGTATTCCCAAAACATATACCCCCTTCATTACGATATTTTTGTGGGTAAAACAATAAATTTATAAGATTTCAAAACAGTGCTCTCAAAGGATTCGAACCCTACATTCAACTGATAGTGGCTTATCACTTGCGTTTCCACCATAGGCAACATTACGTAGAAACAGGTTTTATTGTATTAGATATTATGTAAAATAAAAATTAGCTTTTTATATTATCTGCAATATTGAACCAACCATTGCAAAGTCCGAAAATTGAAGAATTGCTCCAAAAATAAAAAATGACTGCTCTTACAAATCAGATTAGGACTGAACTTTGCAAAAAGAAGAAAAAAAATCCCACCTTTAGTCAAAGTCAGCTTTCACGTTGGTTGAAAGAAACCTATGAAATTTCAGTCAGCCAAGTGACAGTATCGAAAATCCTCAAGCGATCCAGTGAATTTCTCTCACAGCCTGGAAAGATCAATCCAAATGCAATGCGGCAAAGACAAATAAATTTTCCTTTAATAGAGAGAGCATCGATTGAATGGTTTCATCCTTATGAAGAAACAATTCCCATGTCCGGAGACATCATCAAAACAAAAAGGGAGTTTCTTTTTGGGTCGCTTTTATCCAAACGAAAGCTTTGAATTTTCAAATGGATGGTTGCAATCATTTAAAAATAGACACCATATTTCTTGAACCAGACGTTTTGGGGAGAGTGGGTCTGTTGATATGGATGCTCTTGCTGTAGCTTTACCTTCTATTCAAGCAAAACTTGATACGTTTGATCTCACAGACATCTACAACATGGATGAAAGTTGTTTGTAGCATCGTATCTTACCAGATCGCTCATCGTCCTACCGTCAACTTGAACGTCGCAAGCAAGGGAAAGAACGTCTAAGCGCAGTTATCTGTGCAAATGGTGATGGAAGTGACAAATTACCACTTTGGATCATTGGTAAATTTGGAAAACCACGATGCTTCAAAAACATTAATCTGGACAGTCTTAACTTCAAATACAAGGCCAGCAAAAAATCCTGGATGACTATTGCTTACTTTGAAGAATGGTTGAGATGGTTCAATTCAAAAATGCAGGGAAGAAAAGTTCTTCTGATATTGGAAAATTGTCCTGCGCACACAAAGTTGAAAAATATGCCTCCCCTATCAAATACTGAAGTATTTTATCTACCTCTAAATACCACATCTAAACTTCAGCCTTGTGATGCTGGTATTACTCGTTCTTTCAAAGCAGATTATCGTCGGAATTGTCATCAGCGGCTACTGCAAAATATTGAGAATAGCATTGTGGAACCAATGAAAGTTGACATGCTTGAAGCAATCAAAATGTGCATTGAAGCCTGGGTTGATTTAAAGGCATCCACTATTCGCAACTGCTTTCAGCACTGCAACATTAGAACTCGTTCAATAAGTACTCCAATTATTACTGCGGACATGATCGATGAGCCAGCTCTTATTCAAGAACTAAATAATCAACTTGCGCAATTCCCATTCAGCAATCTTTGGATATCAACTTTCTTCTCAACCATCCATCCGAAAGGGAGACATATACCCCCCCCCCACTGATGATGAAATTATACAACAAGTTAATGGTCAAGAACAGGAGAACCTTTCAGAATCTTTCATCCGAGGAGATGGATGACAGCAACGAGCCCAAAAAAGTATCCCCTTCGGAAGCTCTCAAACTACTTGATTTGATTGAATTATCTCTTCTTCAACAAAATAGTAATCAAATGGAGAATTTGGCAAAAGTTCAAAGTTTAAAAGAAGCTTTCACTTCGGCTCACAGATCATCTCTTGCTCAAACAACTTTAGATAAATATTTTCATGATTTAGCATATGTTTTTATACAATTTGCTCAGCTGAAGTTATCTGTCTAAATTGATTACACTATGATATTTCTACTCAGGTAATGTGTCTTGCAAGAAAGAGAGTCAGCACGTGATATTTGCATCATTCGTGTGATGTTGCGAAAATAATAAAGGTCATTCGGAAGGATGGCCAAGATACATCACGATTGAAATTTTATAAGTCAAAAAAATGCTTGGGACTGAAGAAAAGTTATAACTTAAAACTTTAGACAGGTTATAACCAAACAAGTTGGGACCAGCTAAACCTTAGAACTTTAAACAGGTTGAAACTTTCGACAGTATAACTTTACACAGGTTTTACTCCACCATAAATGAGTGCGTTATTTACATAAATCTCCTTAACTGAATTTGTAGCATTTTAATCAATCCTGTTATCGTAGGTTGGGAAACTGATAATAACCGAGGGAAAGCTGAGGGATTTTTAATGGTTCCCTAAAATATAGGGAATTACTATGTTCACACCCCTTTTCCTCAAATTCACACCCTTTTCACAAATTCTTATATTATAATTAGGGAGTTACTATATTCACATCCCTTTTCCGAAAAATTAACTCTTTTTCGCAATTTCTTATATTCACTCCCCGTACATTTGACGAAAACGCAACTACCTTGTATATTATTCCTGTGGGAACGTGGAGCTATTATGTCTTTTTTATTCGTCATTACTTAGGGCGCGAATGCACTAGCACTAATTTTATTCAGAGTTAACATTCGATAATATTATCGTTGTATTTTTGGTTGATTTTGATTTCACTACTAAACATGTGGTCAAAATTCCCTTTCAGAGGATTCATATTCACCATGACGTGACGTAACAATCGAACTACACCAAAACGTAACAGTTTTGCGATACGCTCCATCCATTTCAAAAGGGAGTTTCATATTCACACCCTTACCCTTGCAGCGTTCCAGCACAACTCTCAACCATCAGACATCACCACGCATCATGCCCGAATTTCCCTCATTCCCCTCCACATCAGCACCGTCTTCGTCCGTGCCATAGTCGCCCTAAACGTTCCCATCCGAGCCTTTTTGTCCACACCATCACTACTGGTTGTGCAGCGCAAAAACATGATTCCTCCGCCGGAGGTTGAGTATTCCACTCGCGAGCAACTTTAGAATGCTGTGCAGACAATCGCACGTGGGCAAAGATACGCTGTTACGATTAAGAGTCCAATTGCACGAAAACTGGTCTACCTCAAATGTGGCCGAGGTGCCGTAAATGTAAAAAAAACTTGGGAAAGAGTTCCAACGTCAGACCAGCTCACGCCGAATTGGTTTCCCTTTCCTTTTGAGTGGGAATTTCTCCAAAAGTTGGGGTAGTTGGATGCTAAACGTTTTCGAGTGCAGCCAAAATCACGCTCCGTCACTCCATCCTTCCTGCCATTTGACTCAGCGAAAGTTAACTGTCACGCAGGCTGATACTGTAAGAATATGATCTTGGCTGGTGTAAGACAATTAGGCATTCTTTCAACACTCCGTCAGAAAATGAAGGGGTCCTTGTGAATGTCTCCGCATTATACAATGGGCGAGCGAATGTGCGGAAGGACATGCCTATAGAAGGACACCGATTCAAGCTCTTTTTGATGAATTGCAAGCATCCCACTTTCTGCATTTCCACAGATATGATGAAAATGAAACAGTTACCTCTCTTTTTGGCTCAAAAAGAGAGTGTTGAGCTTGCTAGACAATACCCTCAAGTTGCATTAATACACTGTACATACACGACAAACAAATAAAGACTTCCCTTACTTGATATTGGAGGTATGACAAGCTTCAATATCCATTTCACGGTCTCCCTGTACTATCATTTAAGAACATGGGTCTCATCGGCGCTTCTGGACATGTGGATGTGGAAGGAGCTGCTTTGTAGATTAGTGCAACGACTTGGGTTCGGCGTATGCTATAATATAATAGTGATGTGTTATGATAACGTGTGCCTCCTGACATGATCTCGTAGCATCATTATATAGGTAGGACGTCAAAGTACCTGCATTTTGAAAAAAAAGCTACGTCTCGAGTCGAAGGCACCCATGCTCATATTAAAACACTGCTTGATGTATCAACAGGGGGACTTCTGTCGGTGCTCAACAAACTGAGTCTTGCACTTGAGCATCAGGTTAGAGCCTAAGAAAAACGTCGCAGCGAGGAAAACTTACGTAATTTGAATGCGTTGCCATCAATGTTCACACCGGTATGCGAGATGATATCATCCTCTACGATCAGCAAGTGTCTCGAGGAATTAAAGAGAAAAAAGACAACAGAGAGGTGGTTGCACAATGGTGTTCACCTCTACCATGGGGATCCCTTCTACTCAAAAGTTGAAGAAGATAGACAATAGTGGGAACACACTGAAAAAAAATAATCTCCATGATCAATGGCATCATGAATGGCGACACGAAGCACAGGTAAGTCCTTTATCTTGTGAATTGCGTATTTGATCCATGTTATTTGCTCCACATTAACTGCTGTGATTTTGTTGTATCATAGGACATAAACGATGAAACTGAGTCCATGAATGTGAAATGGTCCGTTCTTGAAAAGCAGTTGAACAAATTACAGGTGGACATCAAAAAGTCCTGCTGGTCCAACTGACCCAGCTGGTGGAAGGACACAGCACAGTGGTGGGGATGAGATCTCCGGAAATACAAACAGAAACCCACAGTGATCCCCCTGGTTCCCGTAAACTTCCGAAGAGCAGCACAAAACGAGACTTATCCAAGTTCGAGCATATGGAACAGGTGGAGTCTCTAAAAAAAGAAAATGTGGATGCTGCGGTCAAGTGCGACACAAGAAACGAACTTGCCTGTTGTCTCATATCTCATATGAATTAGTAAATCTTTCGACAACTTGTACATATTTTTACATTAGACTGGGTGTGGAGAAAGGGTGTGAATTTGAGGAAAAGGGGTGTGAATATAGTAATCCCAAAAATATATTGTAAGGATATAAGAATAAGAACGTATACGTCTCTTCTCGTTTTCAAATATGAAACAAATTAAGCACCGAGGGAAATCTGCGTTAGTGCGCTAGTTTGGAGCTTATAAATGCTCTTGACAAGCTCATACATGTCATCATCCAATATTTGTGTGTGTCTCCAACAGTGCGCTATGGTCCTGCGCGTGGCAGACAGCCATGCTGACTCAGCCCACTGCATAGCGGAAAGCACATCAAGATTAAAAAGAGAGCCAATTTCATTTTCTTTGTACCTCTCAGGGATAGCTGGCAATCGCCCGAGAAGATCGTCAAAGCGGTCAACAACATGACGATGTTGAATCTTGGCAATCTGGGCTTTAAACAAGATGATGATTCCCACATCCTGAGGCTGTAGAAAGGCAGTCCAATTTGGTGCAAGCATCTGAAGCTTCACGTTCGATATCGACTCGTCCATTCGGTGCGATGAAACGTTGTCGAGGAGAAGGAGGATGCGGCGACCAGCAATACGCATCTGCTCGTTCAGTTGCGACAACCAGCGCAGAAAGAGCGCTGACGTCATCCCTCCTTCTTTTGGGCTTTCTTATTGCGATCCAAGCTGTTCAGCGGTATTTTCTTGAAAGCAGGGCGGTTTTTCATAGATCCAACGAAGAGAAGTGGTAGCTTTGTAGTTCCGTCTGCATTGCAACATAAAGAGACCGTTAGCCTCTTTTTCTGTTGCTTTCTTCCTGCGATTCGATCTTTCGTGGTAGACTTGACTGGCATGGAGCAATAGAAGAAAGCTTTCTCATCCATATTTAACAAGTCCCGCCTCTCATAACCCAGTGTAATCTCTTTCAGTGCCATACTTCCACTCTTCACTTCATTCAGAATCACAGATGCCTCCTCTCCATGCAAGCGCTTCGACGTCAGACCGTGACGCTTCTGGAATTTGAAATACCCATCCATGGAAGAACATCAGCTCCTGTAGCTTGACTGTATCTTTAGAGTCGCCGCTTCTGACTAGATCGTACCGAATCTTGGCGGCCTTCGCCTGAATCGTTTCTCCAGTGATGATAGAAAGCTTGTAATCTTGACACTGACGAGTCCATAGCAACAAACGCTCTTCAAGCTCTGAAGACGAGGCGGTATTTTTTGTCTCAAACTTTGAATTCCGCTCAGTCACATTTGAAGGGGTATTCAGGATCCAAAAAATCATCTTTCTGCCCGGCATAACTGCTAGCTTGCATGTGACTTTAGCCCATCAGACAGCTCATGCTGTGGGGAGATCTGAATGGATCTCCAAAGACGCTCGTAGTTTTTCCTTTTGAGCATGTATCATGCGCGCACGCGTACTTATCCTGCTCCTTTGATGACAGAGAACAAATGCGTGAGAGATTTACAATGATTGAAATCAAATTAGGTAAAATACACAGCTATCGGGATAAAGAGGGTAGGTGCATTTTTGGCAATGCGTCTTAATGGGGGAGGAGACCTGTACATGGAAAATTCGACCTCAGGAGTATCACCTGTGTGAGGATGTTCAAATATAGAGGTAATTATCAGATAATAGAGGTCAGATTGACAGCACGGTTCCGTGTATGCCATCGCAACGTTGCTTGGAAAGCAATAAGTACGACTACTTAAGTAGACAAATCAGTTCAATAGCAGTCATATTGAATGTCCTTATAACAGAAGCCTGTCTACACTGTCTACTAGTTCGTAGATGCTGTCATCTAGGATTCTAGTGTGCCGCCAGCAGTTGCCAATTCCCGTGTTACTGATCAATTTCCAAGCATCCGTTACCCATTGCATAGCCAAAAGTACATCTACTTGGAACAAGACATCAGTCTCTCGCTCAATGTGATTCTTCCTCAGCTCCGCGGCGCGGTTCAATATCGCTTCAGATTTATCTTCTACATGACAAGTCTTTAGCCTTCAACTTGTGCCTTGAAGGTTTGGATAATGGCGGCATCTTGAGGCTGTAGGTAAGCAGTGGTGTTGGGCAGCACCATTTTACTCTTGACTGGGGAAAAAGGCTATCTGAGTCGATGGGAGGAAGCATTGTCGAGTAGCAACAAGACGTGGCGATTTTCGCGGACATGCCATCATTGAAACGGCGAGCCAAGCTCTGGAAATTCTCCATGTCCATCCAGCCCTTTGCAGTGCTTGCGCAGTTGAAGCCAAGTGGATATTCAGTCTTCCCATCAAAACAGCGCGGTTGTAGTGCTGCACCAACAAACAACATCATATGCTTGTCTGAGCCCTCTGCGTTGCACGTTCAATAGCCAGTGGTTTCTTTGGATTCTTGCAATCTGATATGCACTTTGCTGAAATAGTTTTGTGGGTGGTGTGCAATAGAAGTACGTCGTCTCGTCAATGTTGTAGATGTCACGCTTCTCAAATCCTTGCGTGATAGCGCCAGAAGCGTGGCTTTCCCTCGTTCCACGCTGATTGAATTTGTCTACGCAGCCGCCCCACGAACGCTCTTCGATGTGAGCCTCTAGCGCTTCTGGATTTGGACAGCCATTAGAGAATGATAGTGATGAGATCACAGAAGCTGTAGACGGGAAAGCATGAAAGAGCACTTCTTCTTATATATTCGCCGCCTTTCTTCGAATTGTATTGCTGGTCGCGATAGGCATGCTGCACTGCTCGCATTCACGCCAACACTTAATCAGCTGGACCTTGAGATCTGGGCATCTAACAGGATGTTGTCGCTTCTGATATGAATTTCTTTCGTAGTCCATCTCGGTAGCTAGCACGTGATGCACATTCATTCGCGGCGGCGCATTGGAGAGCCTGTATGCCATCACAGCTCATTCGCCAAGCTTGCGATGCTTCACTGTCGGGTGTAGACCAATGTGCTGATCTCGCAGTGCTTGTTTCTCGCCGTTGGTCAGGTGAAGAAATAACAAGCTTGGCAAACCGAAAAAGGGCTTTCGGGGGTTAGCCACCGGTCATGACTATAATCGGTACGAAGCCATAACCAAGATCATCCAAGAAGCTTATACAGGTCTCCCTTCCTTAGTGAAACCTATCAATTTTGAATACCTCTCAAAATAGATACAGTCCCTTTTTTAACATGATGCAACCCCTTCGCATGCGCGTTCGACTGACGATCGACCAGCAACGCACGCTCGTTCAGCACCGCGCAACAACGACGCACTAACGCTGCATGAACTCGTGCTGTGGGCGAAAGAACGATTTTGCCCTGCCCGGTGCTTCTTCCGTATCAAATTTGAGTCAGCTCTTGAAGCGGTTTCGCGCGCACCCAGAGCTGCTGCAACCGTGCAATGATGCAAACGTCCCTGCGTCCAAAATAACCTTGCTGCTTGACGCACAGCTACTACTCTGGATCGAGGAGTGCGGTCAGCGGGGTATTTATATCACTGGCCATTTAATTCGGCTCAAGGCAGAGCGATTGCGAGACGAGCTGGTCACCGGCAGCGTGTCAGTGACGATGCGTAGTCGCTTGCTCGATCTCACATTTTCAAAGGGCTGGCTATACAACTTTCAACATCACCACAACCTCAAGTCACGGCGTACGCAAAGAGAAGCCGGCTCAGCTTTTGCTGCCTCAGTCGAAAAAGGGCGCGTAGCGCTGCGTGCACGAATTGTCGACTATGACGTGAAAGATGTCTACAATCTCGACTAGACAGCGCTATACTACTGTAAGACACCCAACAAAACCATCTCCACAGAGCCAATCTCAGGGAGGAAGAGCGACAAGAAGCGTTTGACTGTCGCTGTGGTCAGCAAACGCCGATGGAACAGAGAAGCTCCCGTTGCTGTTCGTGGGATCCGCGGTCAAACCGCGCTGCTTTGGGCGACAGTCTGTCGAGCACCATGAAGTGCAATACAAGAGCACAAGAAAGGGCTGTATGACGCGCGCTCTCTTCCAGGAGTGGTTGGATGAGCTCAATGAGCGCGTGAAGAAAGAAGGCCGTCACGTCTTGCTGCACTTAACAACGCTTCTGCACGTTGCTGAGAAGCTTCTCGGTGCAATGTGCAGATCGAGATGCTTCCACCAAACACCACATCGGTCCTGCATCCAATGTATTCAGGTGTCATCGCGTGTCTCAAGGCGTACTTCCACCGCAGGCAGGGATGCCACGCTGTCGACGTAGCAGACAGCGTCATTGACGACGAAGAGAGGAGCACGAAGGATATCTACAAAGTCGACGTCCTGCAGGCTATGCACTGGTGCCGTGATGCGTGGGAGTCTGTGACGCAGTCCACCATCGCGAAATGTTGGAATCACACTGGTATTATACCAGAAGACCTGTACGAGCTCATTCAGGGCATTGCAAATGTGCGCCTCGAATCTACTAAATAAACACGTTTTTTATCTTTGCCTTGATATTCGCGCGAGTTGATAACCTTCAAAACTTAATGCATATTTGCTATTTCACTAACCAAGGGAGACATGTACATCCATTTGCTTCATATGACGACCAGCGACGACGCAGACGGCCGCCGGTCAAGTGATTCTAAGTTAGAGGACCAAGCTAGCAAAGGTGACGATTTCTTCCTCCGTTGGACGTATACGTGCAGACCCAAGTCATGATTGCCAGCTCTGACTAAAATACGAGAGCTGGAAGGGCGCATGTCGTAAATTCGCTATCGTGTGTCCTGTTCTGCACCGTTCTCCAGAGTGATTCCAATTTTATGGTCATCTGAAACCCACCCTACGACTGTCCCTTGCTACTTCTCAGATACCGCGGAACCAATCGTCCAGTTACCGATCATGGATTTTTGGCTTTGTCTGGTAATTTTTATTTACTACTTTCCTTGCTTTTCCTGCGGTGACTCCGGCCAGTGGGACAGTCCGTGATCCTTTGAGACACAACTGTAACATGCAACATTGGTCGCCGGGCCATCTTTATCGTCTTCATTGCTTCTAGAAACTTTTCCTGAATTCGATCTGTATTTTGGAATGTAATGTTCCATTTGCCTATCGACCAGTGGCTTCGGCTACTTTCTCTAGGAAAAGATTCAAATTTGAGAAAATCGCATATGCATCTTTATTCAATTCACAATAGCCACCGCCAAAGCTTTCATAGCCTTCTTTTGACTTTTTCCAGTTCTGTCTAGGTCATCTTTCTGAATGTCGGCAGACGTAACGCGTTGTTGAGATGCGCCACTATTATCTTTGGACCGTTGAGCTGTAATATCTCCAAAACATGCATGCCCAAAATAATCATGTAGTCTGCATGTAGTTGCACAACTCGTGATTCCAAATCTTGCAGATTTGTGCAAAAAGATAATTATCCTGCCAATCCAATTCCGTAATGCTACTCTACGACTTTAAAGACTCAAATTAACAGATTCGATTGAACACTTTGTGGTCGATCCAAAATGTATGTACTTTATTGGACTTTGGCTCGGACTGCAGACTCATCTCCGAGGGACTGGTGGACGCTTTGGAAGCAAAGTCATTTGATCGTGTGAGCCAATACACCACAAAAATGAAGATAAATACGAGCCGAGACACGCCAATATGGATAAAGCACCAGGTTATGCTGGATTGTGTAGAATTTCCCATGTCGAGCGGACCATTGATCAGGAGAAATTTGGAGGTGATGGTAAACGTAAAAGATAGGTCACTGAATCTATCGATCGATCGAGGTATGATGGAGCTAATGGGATACTCCGCCGATGCTATTTTGGGAGCGGCGAGACAAAGAAAAGATTCATGGGACGCTTCGCGGATCGAAGAAAGTACTACAGACAGCACTCCTTCGTGTTGTTTGCTGGAATATGTGACAAAGCGTGCTATGCCAGCGACAACAGTGGCCTCGATGGAGAGAAGCATATATGATGTCTCCGGAGGTAATCAAGGATGAGGCTCAAAAAGACGTTGTGACAGAAATTCTCAAGTCGAAAGTCGTGGAAGCAAGAGAAAAGGGCGCGAATGAAGAATCACTATCTCGATTGACGTCATTACTTTACCGGTATCAGGATGTTTTCAAGGTGGATTTCGCAGCGGACCCTCTAGTCAAAGTCCCTCCCCTCAAGGTGCTGCTAAAGGAGCGAACGGAACCGGTGATGGCAAGATCTAAACATTATCCATACTTACACCGAGATTACCTAAAGAAACATATTTCCAGTCTGGAAAAACACAATTTGCTGTATCAGCATCCCGACCCACAATGGGGTAGCGTGCCTCGAATTGTTTCAAAGAAGAAAGTCGATAGCTATCGAATGACGGTGGATCTGCGTGCAGTGAACTCATTGACAATTCGCATGGCTTGGCCAATGCCACATTTGGAAGTGGTTCTCGCGAGTCTCGATGGGTCAAGCTGCTATTTTTCGTTGGACTGCTTCCTTTCTACTGGCAATTACTTCGACATGAAATCAGTCGTGGTTATTTTACGATAGTGACAGTAAATGGGCTTTATACGGGAAAACGACTTATTATGGATTCAACGGATGATGTAGCTTTTGCAAAGCAGGTTGATGAGAGCGCGTTGAAACCCGTTCTGCGTCAGGGAGTCCAGGTATGGCTGGACGATATTTTGGGTTATGCTGGAACAGAAACCAAGCTACTTGACGTTCTGGAAACCGTTCTCGTAAGATGTGAGAAATTTGGGGTGAAGGTCCATCCCAAACATGCTCTTTTTTCTCTTTCGAAACTGTGTGGTGCGGAAAGTAGATCCCGGAGAAAGGAGTGAGTCATTACGCCGACCGAATTCAAGGATTATGCGAAATGGGACGACCACTCTCTTTTTCTGCTGCGGATCTTCATCAATTACTTTGCGCGGTGAATTTGATGCGCAACAATATACCAAATTACTCCGAGCTGGTACAAGCTCTACATGATTTGTTGGAACGAGCCATGGAAGCGGTGGAAAGCAGAATAAAACGAAAGCTAGTGCAAGTTCGATTGAATGAACATGGATGGGATGTACAGCAGGACCAGTCTTTTCAGTTCATAAAGGACGCTCTCTGCGCAATGGTGCCGATGGCGCACTCGAGGGAGAATTGGGAAGTATGTTTCTATACGGACGCCTCTCAAGATCACTGGGGAGCTATTGTTACTCAGATGGGGCCGGGGGAGTTGGAGAAGCCACTCAGCTAGCAAGACCATCTACCACTCGCATTTATAAATGTATATTTCAAAGGAACCTCACGCGTTGAGCGACAGTGGAGAAAGGAGCTTTCGTCATTGTGGAGACGTGTAAGCGATTGGAGTATCTGTTACTGCGAGTGAAGGGATTCCATCTTTTCACGGATCGCAGGAATTTGAAATTTATATTCGATCCGAAAAGTGTGGAAATGCCAATGCGAAATATAAAGCTGACAAGCTTCAACGATGGGTGATGGTATTGCAAACCTTTCGTTATGTAATCGAACATGTATCCGGGGATGAAAATGTTTTGGTAGATATGCTATCTCGCTGGGTATCGGCGATCAAAGTGGACAGAAAACGAACAAGTGTTATGCCCCTGCTGTCGAAAACAAGGTATCGCCTCAGGAAGATACTGCGTTTGAATGGCGTCGTTAGACCTAATCGGTTTCTTACAATCAAATTCAAGCGGGAGCAGCACCCATTCCAAATTCCCATTAACGGGCGACAAAAAGCGGGTTACTAATTGATGTGGACAGTCATATCTGGATTCCGGATAGTGCCGTCAATATACAGCAGTGACTTTGTATAATCACTCATGCGGGATGTGCAGGTCATCTTGGAGTAGGGACCCCATTCCAGACATTGTCAAAGCATGTAACGTGGAGCTCGATGGGTCGCTACGTTAAGGAATTCGTTCTCCGATGCTTGCACTGTCTAGTATCGTGACGTGAAAGATGTCCTCGTCCATTTGGGGAAACTCTGAGAGCCACCAAGCCGAATGAAATCCTACATTTCGGTTTTCATCGATGCCTGCAGGTATTGGAGGATACCGTTATGTGCTCGTATTGAAAGATGGCATGAGCGGGTTTTGTGAATTCATTCCGAGTGAGATGGCCAATACGGATGTCACCGTGCCAGCAATCTGGATTGGTTTAAGAGGTATGGCTCGGTCTCGGTATGGGTGTGCGACAGAGGTTCACATTTCAAGAATGAAGTCATGTCGAAACTTTCGAAGCTTTCACGCACAAAACATCAATTCGTGACGGCATACTGCCAGTGGGCAAATGGGTCAGTCGTAGTATTCAACCGTCAGTTACTTAAGACGATGAGGTGTCTTTTGAGCGAGAGAATATTAAATACTGCGGAATGACCTCGTATGTTACCACTGTGTCAATCGTCGGTGAATCAACTACCATCTTGTCGGCTGAATGGGTTCGCACTGGTTACGGGGGATACGGCATTGCCAGCGAGAGATACTATCAGCGTGATGTATCAGCCTACAGCACGGGCTAATTTGGCGTTTATGACCACGCTGGAATTGAGTACACGCCAAAAGTAATCCATCAAAAGCCTTTAGGGAGAATTGGAACATATGCATCATACTTTATCCGAGGCCGCGGAAAAACGAGGCAGCAAGACGCCGCCAGGGATCTAAAAAGGGTGTTCAGTGTATTAATTCTGAAAACGGGGATTTTGCCTTATCGGGCCAGGTCACCAAACACGCGAACAAATTAGTCTTGCGTTGGAAGGGCCCCTACAGAGTAGTTTTGAATTTGAACGATTGGGTGCAGGAAATCCAGGAGTTAATGGAACCTTTCGAGGTGCACAGGCGTCACGCATCGCGTTTGCTACTTTATCGAGAAAGCGATTTGCAAATTACTCAGGATCATATCGTGTTTGCGAATGGGGGCCATCTGGTGAAACAAATCCTGGATTGCCGCATCAATCGCGATACACAAACATGGGAGATTCTGGTCGAGTGGATTGGGTTGGATAGCGCAGAAAACAGTTGGAAGCCGGCTACAATCATGCACGGAGATGTTCCGGTCATGCTATCCAAGTGGGTAAAAAGCAATCCAAAAGGCGAAGCGATGAGGCGTGCTATTGAAGTTGAAGCTCAACGGAAGAGCGAAAAGTGATGGGATCTAAATCCCTTGTGTCCCGTACGAAGTTCGGATGGGCTAACATAAGTACGGTGTGTATGTTAGGATGGGCTAGCGTAAGGACGGTAGGTAGTCTTAACCTAATACACTCTTCTATTTGCCTGATCTTGCTGTTTTCAACGCTTAGAAGCACCTACAAGCACGGAAGCCGTCTGTGGCTCGTAGCGTTGGAGCTGAGAGTCAGATCACGTGGTCTTAGCGCATATACTAGATACTGTATAAAGATGGCTTTTGCTTATCGGGGTTATCCATGTCTTGATCACCTAGGATGTTTATGAAGTCCCGGATAAGACAAATTACTCAGGATTTCCCATCATGTTCTTGCCCCATCTGCAAATTTTTCATCGCTTTCTTGAGTGATTAAGATCTTGAATTATCCGATGCTGTAGCCTCCACTAAATATCTCATCCAACTTGCTTCCGTAAGCAAATTGGTTCGAAGTCCGATCGCATTAGTTCGTATTTGAGAATTCTCATCATTGTTTTTATTTTCACTACAGGTACCGACAGGAATTCTGAAGATTTGAGAACCCGTGCTCTGGTTCATTATCTGCACTGTCCTTTCGTAAGCAAGGCATGCATCCATAAAAGATCGTTTGTGACTCTGAAACGCACCCTGGTAGATTGGGGTCGAGGCATATTCCACCTGTCGTCAGCAGAGTACTCGAGGTTTCTTTTCGCGGACTTCCCCTGGATTTGACTCTATGGCCACGTCATCCGTCTCTTGACTCTTGCCTTCAAAACTCCCCATCTTGCGAGACTACTAAATCGTTTTCTTTCTTCTAGTTCACAACCCATATGATTTATATGTTGGGCTTGTTGGTGTGCCAACTTGCGGGCCACCATCAACTCTTGTTGCTGAGCTTCCAGCTTCGATTCAGCATCAATCAATTATTGGAATTGCTCCTGCAATAAGTGCACAGTCACTAGTAAATCCTCCTGAGATAAATGACTGGTATCTCCCTGTTTCGATCGATCTTCCCCTTTTCAGACTGATCGAATCAAAGTTGAATCCATCGGCTCTACATTTATTTGGATAGTCTCGGTCAGTCTGACCTTTCCCGCTGCAGTAGGCGATCTCGCTGATTCACTCATGCTAAAGTCAAGTCTAAAAGACTATAAACTACAGAATTCTTTGTAGTGAATCTCGCAGTCGAAAATCAGTTACCTTTTCTTTTTCAAAGCTCTTAAATCTCAAAACCTTCTAGGTAACTAAAGCTTTTACATCTGCAGATCTTCTAGATCTAGGTAACGGTAACAGCTGGCTAATGTATCCTGCTCTATACCCAGCTTACTGTTCCGACGCTTTCTACTTGATGAAGGCCGCGTGCTTGAGAGGCTCACGGGTTTCGGCCCTGATACCTCGAACAGCTATTTGACCTAGGTGACTCGCTACAAATGCTCATATTCATTGTTGTGTTTCCAGTGAGATCCCTAAAAAACTGATATAGCGCCTGCGAGTTGATCCGGTACTTGTAGCGTGAATGGGTCCATGTCGTATACGTTTCTCTTAAAAGGAGCGCAAATGACATGGCGTCCAACGATTTCGGGAATACAAGTATAAATTTATCCCACAACACGAAGACGGAAACGCGCGAAAATTGTCTGACGATCCAAATGAGATCTATGGTCCATTGCGACAGCCGGAAAAACTATAGATCTAACATGTTTCAGAACAGACTTATCTACATAGTAGAGCCGGCAACTATAGCTTATGACTTATACCAGGTGCATTTTAATTTTTAAATGTAAAGCTATGAAGCATTGCATCGCGTCAATGTGAAAGGTTGGCTTGCAGAATGTCATATCAGTACCGCTTTTGAATTTTGGTATTTAACCGGTAATACACGCATACTATGGATGACCGAGAAATCCACTCCACGATGAGTCAGGAACAAGAAAATAAGTCGTGTCGTGGGATCTTCTCCATGTCTTCTATACTTTCTTCAAACGACGCAGTTTCTTCCGATGAATGCTCTTATGTATCGAGAGATAATCGGTCTATCGTACAAGAGTCAGTGAATAAGGGTCACGAGATCTCAGTCAACAAATTAGTCACAAAGCAGGAAAACAGATCGGTGTGTCCCCAGCGCGTGGACTTCGATGAATTTTCTCCACGCACTTGGGAGAATCCGGAGCTCGATCAGCTGCAGGCTGACTTCTATCAGAATCTAAGAGTGAGAGTTCTGTGAATTATGGACGAAATAATGCGTTGCTCATCGCACTTCTTAGTCATATCTGCTCTTAGGGTATGGATCATCTGAAATCAGTTTATGCACGTCAACTGTGGCTCAAAAGAAGTCTAAAAAAGCAAAAGTATCTCGTCAAAAGCAGCTGAGTGCAGCGCAGATCAAAGAAAAACATGAAATAGGTATGCTAATGTTGCTTGAATGCAAAACGCTGCTGATCAATAACTGCATCTTGATTCAAGAACGGAAAAACTTATTGGATGCGAAATTGGTCGGTATGGATGAGTGCATTCAACTCTTGTGTGAAAGGTCCGAATTTTCTGTATCTGTGATGCACAATATGACAACATTGTGCACTGACTTGCTTTCTTGGATGGATTCACACGATTGCATTCAACAGTATTTGGTGATATGTAAAGGTGAAAGTGGGGAGGTGATTGATTATGACTCTACGATAAATTGTGTAAAGAAACACGATGTTTATGGCCGTTTGGTGTCAATACTCGATCGATTATGTTCATACTGTTACTCTCAAGAGATGAGAGCAACATTATGGCTGCAAGTCTTACAGTGGATTCATCCAACCTTTGCAAATCTGAGCTCTACGACCACCACCAATGGCGATAGATGGTGTTGGATATTTGGAGTTTTTGGAGACCGCTATGTGGCACTGCTCATGCAATTCCTATTCGAACGAGCGATAACTCTCGAACAGAATGTTTTCCTCGACGAGAAAGAAATCCTAGTTTCATTATTGCAATACCTTTCGCAAAAGCACTCTTTGCAAGCTATGTCACTCATGAATCAAATGGTTCACCGCCTGGCTGATCCTTCGTCTGCATACTTTGGGAAGTCTTTGTGGCGTAGCGCGTTACTAAGACTCATTGACTTTTCTTTGCAAGTACCTGGAATCCTCCTTGCTATTGATGGTCAGATTGAGTGGGTTGTATCAATCGAAGTTGTAAGCGCCATATTTACCAAGCACATGACCATGGTTTCATCACGCAATGATGAGTCTTCATCCACGCTAGCATTCGAAGACTCGCTT
The DNA here is from genome assembly GCA_902706625.1 of Albugo laibachii. Classification (NCBI taxonomy): domain Eukaryota; phylum Oomycota; class Peronosporomycetes; order Albuginales; family Albuginaceae; genus Albugo; species Albugo laibachii. Next base: position 3,609 of record CACSLJ010000397.1, on the reverse strand, counting down.
AGCTCACAGCTACTAAAGGTGTACAAAAGTAGCCAGCTACAGAGCTCAAGCATACAGTTCCTAGAGTTATTGGATAGGCTTATCAATCATGGGAATAATGAGCTTGCCCAATGTGCGGCAGCTTTTCACGCTAGACTCGCTGAAGAGTTTAGTGAATCAGCAACTCGTCACACGGACAGAGAAAACCTCATCTTACTATCCAACCTCAGTCCATCTATTCCTCTTATGTGCAAAAATATGATGGATTCAAGACAGCAAGACGGTTCATTCGCTAGTGTATGGAACGTATGGCTGGAGGCACTTAGCGAATCAAGTCGAACGCTAATGCTCGAGATTGTTATTGAATTAGCTCGACAAGAAATCTTTTATGCTGGTTTTAAAGGACGCATCCCTTCAGCGTCTGTGACAATCCCGGAGGTTATAAAACGAACACAAGAAAGCGATCAGAAAAAGTGTGTGGCTTTCCCTTGGGATCCCATTTGCTGGTCTGAGTTTATAAAGAGACTCGCACGGCAATGTCGCGAACAATATCACGCCTTTCTAGTGTATCTTTCCGCCACGCTGAAAACAATATCGACACCGGGAAAGTTCCGGCGAATATTCAGTTTGATTCGTGTGACACTCAATTGTCGAAGCCATTGTGTGGATGCCACTCAAATGATTGAGAGTCTTCATGAAGCCAAACAGGATTGTATCATCCAGCGAGAGCTTGAAGTAGTATGGACGTACTCGAACGAATGGCTGGACTGCTGTGGACGGATGTTTTGGGAGCATATGTTGGACTTTGCGTGCTCACGACAAAACGGAGTTGTCACACTTGGCCTCGAGCTTCTTCAAAAGCTGCCAATTCCGCCATTCCATGATTCAGCTCGTCGATACCGTGGAATATACAGACTTTTTACCGCGTTCAAGCGTCAGTTAGGGTTGCGTGCGTACGATAACAAATATCCAGTGTGTTCACGCGAGACCCTTCGGAACTTGGATTTGATTCGGAAGTGTCAAATGCGAATTTTCCACACAGAAAACTCTGAATCGGGCAGCAAGTCTTGTGCATTTACGACTTATGTGGAAATGTGGATGAATCACGTTTTCTCTGCCAAGTCTACGTGCTATTTTCCCACCTCTTTCAGCGACGATGGAGCATCTAATATTGATGAGATCGATTATGAACGAACAATCAGCACGAAATGCACTTCATATCCGGTAAGAACGACTATGCCGGCGGCGCATATTGGAGATAGCTCATTCGTAAATTTGGTGGCATCTCAGCGATGTGCCATGATAGCACTTCACACTCTACAGACCCATATATGCAAGGGTTTTTTTGTACTGTCAACACGTCAACTAGAAATGAACGTAACAAAACTTTTTGACTCTCTGTTGGAACGATTTCTTCCCTGTTGTGGGATCCCAAGTGATGATGTATACAAAGAGAAACTTCCCAATCGTTCCCATTTCGACGTTGACATAAGGATGGAGCAATGGCTTCATCATTGTCCGACCTTACTTCCACTCGTTCGGCTGATGGTTGACATAGATCGTAAGTTGGATTTAAGTCAATCCCTTAGACTTTTACCATTACTCAAGTCCGCTTTGGTTGTACTTATGGGATACTGGAATTCTTTAAAAGGAACAACAGAAATTGATCAGCCCAAGATTCCGCCTTATATGAAGCCAAAGCATCAACTCTATCTTACATACCAGCTTGTTGAGATTTTACGATGGACGAAATGGTTTCCAGCCTCCATGGTGCAACAAACACAATATCTGCTACCTTTCTTGACTCCATTGGACATTCGATCTGTTTTGCTAAGCTTCTGGACGTATCTTGCAAATTACCCACCATCAGACTTAAAAGTCGAAGTGAGCTCACTCAGTAGTTCATCAAAAGCAAACTGGGTAACATCCGACCCGTTTGATGAATCATCGGACTTGCATCCTCTAGCTAGAATAAGTGATCTTGACCGCAGCTTCTATTTGGTTCCGATTCGTCGCGCATTAGATGGGAATATTCAGAAGATCCGCACTAGGTATGCATATTTCAAGTGTTCTGATAATTCATCAGACAAGGAAGTAGAAAAATTGCAAGATTCTTACGAAAGCTTTGAAAGAACTGTATGTACAGCTTTGAACAACAAAGACCGGTAAATATCACAAAATCTCGCGGTCAATAACATCCGAATTGTGCTCAGCTTAAACGGTTCACCGTGCATGTGTAAATTACGTTAACCCGCTAGCGAGGAATGTAGACGGTATTGAAGCTATAGTTGGACAGATTCGATTTATATGCCTACTTTTATTGTGTGCTGTGCAACAAACATATTGGATGTGTCTTACACATGAGCATCTCGATCCAGCACTTCTGACATGGAACATTTATGTGAAATAGATCTAACATAGCGGATTTAGCTTCTCGTCTAGAGTTACGATATTATTAATTGGCACCCGACTACGGTCGAGCAATTGCCGAAGACCACCTCAACTAGAACTTGTGAAATGTGAAGCACACAAAACAGGTGGGTTTGTCATAAAAATGAAAAGGGAAGCGTTATTCAGACCCCACCCTTTCTGTATTCAGCCCCCAGCCTCTATTAGTTAATAAAACGCGTGGCACAAAACTCGACGTGACTTTCGATATGACATCTAGCGGGTAAATTGGTTGACAAGAAGCCAGTTATGGGTGCCAGTGCTTCCGGTTCTGATGGTGCTGCTGGTGTTTGACGACAGGTTCGGGCATTGTGGCCTGCCTCCTTGCATATCCGGCATCGTCTGCGTTGCACCGGAGTATCAAGAGTAGCAGCAACATACTCAAACTGCGATGGAACTCGCTGCGTTGACCTCGTTGGTCTGCCACGTGTGCGCACTTGCACAGGATCGCGCATATTGGTTTCTGGTACTGCCAAGACATAGTCAAGCAGTACGCGCTTTCGATGATTTGCAGCATCATTGTAATCATCTGCAATTCTTTTCGATGCGGTCTCGATTCCAAACGGAAAACAACCTCAACCTCCATTGGCGTTGGAGTTGGCTGTACCAGCCACCAATGCTTATCGAAATCATTGACAGACAGTCATCAAATCTTCGAAGTCTACAAACCTTGACAATTATCATCATTGGTAAGCCGCTACTGGTACTGCCGATGTGCACCGCGCAGCGCTGCTACAGAAATCTTTCCCATTACCTCTGCAAACATCGTACTAATATTGACGATAGCCCGCTGCTTTGCATTTTGCTGCACAACTACAGCAAGCTGACCTTCGCAAGCAAGGCGGACTGCCGAATCCACTGATAGTAAATCACTTGCAATGAATGAATGAATGAATTATGACTTCTAAGAAAAAGTCATAACAGCTTGAAAATATACCAGTTGAAACAGAGATCCATTTTTTAAGAGGAGCATGGGTGCTCTCCACCCGAGATGTTGTTACATGCCCATAATGATGCTTATTAAGCAGAAAAGCAGCAACAAATCGCTCCTTGTACACCAGCCAAGTTGTCTCAAGGTATCTCATCGAAGCTGCAGGGAACCTGTCAGGCATTACTGCAAGTTGGGTCTCAAAATCTGCCACGACCATGGCAGATTTTGAGACCCAACTTGCAGTAATGCAT
>CACSLJ010000396.1:0-21424 GCA_902706625.1 Albugo laibachii | reverse complement strand
TTAAAGGCAATCTTCAAGTCCGACAACAACTGTGAAAGACCCATCTACATAGCTGTTTGTCCAAATCGGGAAGCCTGCCAATCGCTTACCCTGACAGTGAAACACAAAGGGGACGTTAAAGCAGCAAGAGATGTGTGTTCATTGTATGTGGGGTACTTTGAGAAAACCAGCCCCGCGGATACTACGGATTTTCCTTCTATAGGCACCGGCCCACCTAAGCGAAGGCGAAATTCAAGTCGAAAGTAAAAGGGCTCTCAGTAGCAAGAGTGATCATGGATCGACGGATGAATCGTTGTGTTACTTTCACACGTAGCTGAGAAGAAATCGATTGGCAACCTTAGTCCGTAATGCTTACCTGATTTTGCTTATGACTCAGACAAAGGAACCGCATCTCTTTGCTTTCTTATCGTCATACCCACTTCAATCTCGCTTTGTCATGCATATTATGAGCCGTTTCTCACATGCATGCCGCTTCAAAGCAAGCTGAAAAACATTATTTCAAGTAGCTACTACTTATTGCATTCGTAACTTTGTAGCTCTCTAAAATAGTGATCGTGGTGTACTTCCCAATACCTCTCAATCTCTCGGTATACCTACGCACAGTCATCTTGAGTGTATCGAAGCTGAGCATCCTTTACCGGTGCAAATACGTAGAAACAATCTCTAAATTCATTCATGTCTTCCAGGACTACAATAGCCAGCTCTTTGAAGGCATGATGATGTGATGACGACCGAGGGAGTATCGTTCATCGTATTGTCATGTAAGTAAGGCGTTAATTTCGGCTATAAACCACTAGAAAGGCAAGTGGACCAAGGACGCACAGTATTCAATTCTCAACCTCGATTTACAGTATTTTTATAGCAAGGTGGAGACATGGAAACAATGGGATATCACAAGCGTACTTCTCTACTGAGGTCAAATGTATTATATCCAATCGTATAGTAGCTGTCGTATGGAGTGATTAAATGTTACTGTATTACCACTAGACGTGTCCTCGCCTGTCACTTGCCTTATTTACATAAATGCTACGACATAACTAGTGTATCTATTCCTGTTTTCACGTGTCAGTAGGATCAAATGTTACTAATAGTAGACGGGTCTTGGAGTGTCACTTGCTCTGATCTCGTGCTACTATGTAAAATAGTGTACCCTGACCTTTTTCCACGTGCCCGCCACACGTTCTTCCCATCCACGTGTCCAATGCACAAGCGATTCAATGTTGAAACAGTCAATTATTATGCAGCTGACCTTTCGGACTATTTTCCACATTCCATACTACAACCCAATAATACCCACGTAAACACACAATAAAAAACCTTGCGATTTTCCAAGCCATTCGCAACCCCTCATCACTATTCATTTCGTTTCCTTTTACCAAGTCTCAGAGCAAACGATGTTTCTCTCCAAAACGCTCAAACTACTGGCCGTTCTAACCGCAGTCTCCACACCTTCCGTGGCCCTGGACAGCTCCCTCATCCTCGAAGAGATCGACTACGATGACAACGTTATGATCCTCACCGACGAAAACTTTGACCAAGTCATTGAGGAAGTTGACGCGATCCTCGTAAAATTCTACTCACCGGTACATATCCTGATATCCTTGTTTTACCTTATTTACACGTTATCCTGTCCTAGTCTTGTGGTCATTGTGTCCGAATGGCGCCGGCGTACGCGGAAGCCGCTAAAACTCTCGTGGAAGAAGACACTGAAGACCAAGTTTATCTGGCTAAAGTGGATGCTACCGTCCATAAGAAACTCGCAGAAAGATTCAAAGTCCAAGGATTCCCAACACTCAAATTCTTCAAAAAGGATCAAGAACCTGTGGAATTTGATGGAGGACGTCAAACGGATGAAATCCTGAAATGGATCAAGAAACGCATGGGTCCGGCTGTCCATTTTATCAGCACCAAAGACGAACTCACTGATTTGCAAGACGCCAACGATGTCGTTGTATACGCTGTCATTGATGAAGAGAATGGGGAACAGCGCGATGTATTGGAAAAGCTTGCAATTGCCAGTGATGATGTGGTTTTTGTCGCCTCCATCGCCTCTGATATCTCAGAGCATGCAACCAAGCCAAAATCCATCGTCATTCTTCGCAAATTTGATGAGCCTTTTATCATTTTTGATGGTGAATTCACAGACGAAGCGATCAAAGCGTTTGTCGCCAAGTACAAACTTCCTCTTATTGTCACCTTTAGTCAGGAATCAGCTGGTTCGATCTTTGGTGGCGGTATCACTCAACATTTGATGATGTTTGCGGATCCTGAACAAAGTTACCATGAAGATATCAAGAGAGCCCTGGAAGAAAGCGCGAGTAAATTCCGAGGTCAAGTGTTGCACGTTGTGGTCCCAGTCAGTGAGGATCGAATTTTGGAATACTTTGGACTCAAGAAAGACGACTTGCCGAGTGCGGTTTTGATCGAAATGTCTTCGGGATTGAAGAAATTCAAATTCGATTACAATGGTGAAAAATTGATTGAGAAAGTAACCAGCAGCTTTGCATCGGATTTGATCAATCTCGTGGAACTTTTCCTAGAGGGCGAAGCAAAACCTTGGTTGAAATCCGCTGAACCCACTGACGATACCGAAATGAATGTAAAAGTAATTGTTGCAAAACAATTTATGGAACGTGTCATTGAATCCGACAAAGACGTCCTTCTCGAGTTTTACGCGCCTTGGTGTGGACACTGTAATCAACTCGCACCTGTGTACAGAAAACTTGCCGATATGTTTGCCGACGTTGACAGCATTATGATTGCGAAAATCGATGCAACGGAGAATGAAATCGATTTCGAAAAAGCTCAAGTGTCTGGCTTCCCAACAATTTTCTTCTTCCCTGCCAATGACAAGATGAATCCCGTCTTATACGAAGGCGGTCGGGACGTTGAAAGCATGGCGGAATACCTGAAAGAACATGCGAAAAAGTTTGAATTGGAAGGGGAGAGTTTTGGAGCGGATCACGATGAACTCTAGAAAGTAGCAAGAAAATTCTCAATACATTTCTCCAGTAACTTTTCGGTTACGCTACTTCTTTCAATGAGCTTTTCGGCTGCCTCCAAAAGGTTTTTATGGTTTCTGTGATGCCAGGACCTTCCACATTGAGTCGAATGAGACCGAGGCACATGAGACCTGCAGCCCCGAGCCAGGCCAAACGGATTACTGGCTGCTGAGGCTTTGGGATGTAATCCGAGATGACGTTATTCATTCCAATGTGAGCATGTACGGGGATCAAGATACTCATAGCCCAATCCAGCGGCATTGAAAGTGTCGAAGGGCTCAGCGCAAAGGCGCATGGCGTAACAGCCAAAAGCCCGACGCTCGTGAAATGATACAATTTTGTATAGCCAACGGCGTTATCAGCTGTTCTGGTTAGAGAACAGTTATGATGGTTAGTAACAGTTATTGTGGAAAAAGGGCGGGAAGCGTACCTTGGACGATACCGGCGAGTCCGCTTGCTTCTTTGTTTTCAATGTATTTGGAGGCGGTACCTAATGGATAGAGTGAGGTGGTTAAGAGGGATGAGTGATGGGGAGTACTTGATTGGATGGTGCGGGAATTCACGGTGGGAAGCGAGCGCAAAGAGCGTAATGAGGATAGCACGCGATGTATCATTTTTGATTTTGTGGAGTCGATTAAATACGTTTTTTACGTTCGGTGGAATTCTGAAACTACTTATGATAACCGAACCCAGTGTTATGTTCGATTAATCGCGCAACATGCGACTTGACGGTTATTGTGTGGACTGTTGGCGTTCTTACCCGTTCAAGTCGATTTCGGTGTGTTCAAAAGACCTTTTTGAACACTAAAACTTGATACAATCCCGCTATTGTCCATTCAGCATCTGAAAGAGTTCCTTCCACATTAAGTACGTGCATGCGTTCTAGTAAAGTACGATTTTTGGCAATGTTCAAGTTGATGAAACTGTGAAAGTTTTGTTTCAGAATTATCTCAAAACCGTGGCTTTTGGCGACATGTTCCAATAAATCATCGGGTATGAGATATTCGGGTGCATCTACTGCTTCCTTTCCTCCCTTTGGATCGTCCTTGTCCTCCTCATCACGTAATGTGAAATGATAGCGGAGTCCAAAAGACCCGCCAAGAGGTCCTCTGTTTTCATGCGACTTGTCCTGGTCAGAATCGCCTTTTCCGAGCAATACAGCTTTAGTGGAATCGTCCAAACGTATGGTGCAAAAGGCTCGCTTCTTCTCATCTTGGATCAGAATAATACTGTCTGAATGATTCTGTTTTGTAGTGTTATTCAGACTCTGATAGTATTGCTGCAACACGCTGTTGGGATCCACGGTTGTGGCAATAAAAACGCCACCTTCACGCAACATTTCATAAAGTGTCTGGAAACATTTGCACGCGCGTTGTTCGCTGCCAAACATGTAATGTAACGCAAACTGCATGGAAGCGACATCAAATAACCCTTTTCTTGGTATCGGTATATCGTTATGCCATCCTTTGCTGCTATCCCAACAGTCAATGCTATCAGTTAATAAGGACATAACTCCTAGATCGCCTTGGACCAACACGACTTCAGTGGATAACGTCCGCTGTTTATAACCACTATAACGTTCCACTGCGTTATGTAAAGATTGTGCTGCAATATCCACACCAACATATTTTTTAGCACCACGTCGTATCCATTTTAACAGGTCTCCACCCTTACCACACGCCAAGTCCAAAACCACATCATTCCGTTTCGAATAATCTTGAATTAAGATGGATTTTACCCAATTGTTTTCAGCCCTCAGATGAAATAACAAACTATCCGCACGATCGCTAGTGGCATTACGCTGTAATTGGTTGTAAAACTGCGCCGCTTGCGTGTGATCTTCATCGATAGCTTGCCTGTTAGAAGGCTCCTGAACGGGGGGATTAGGAGCGGGAGAAAGAAGATTCATCAATGAGTTTCTTCGTTCCGCTCGGCTTTTCACCACATTCGACTTTTGATGGTGGTTTTCATCGGTGCCCTCTTTTTGATACTCTTTATCGAAAGAAGGGGGTGAAGGAAACGTGGTTTCGGATGTATATTCATTTATGGAGGGCTTCTTCGATACACTTGGAGCGATTTCTTCACTTCGTTCTCGTTTGTTAGATATCTCAGTAACAGCCAGTGGGTCAAATGTGATAGTGTTGTCTTTGTCACCAATAAAAAAGTAATATTTGCGCCCTGTCGCTGCATCAAATTGATGCGACCAGCCGAGTGGGAGATCCTTATCGACCCAGTACTGTTTCCGCAATGCAGAGTTATAATAGTAGTCCAGGTTTTTAGACTTGGATGTGGCAATGTGCCAACCAACAGGCAAACCTTGAGCCATACGTGCACAGTGATAACAGAAAGATGTTACTTATCTCCATTTCTATTGGCTGACAAATACGTCTCAGTAAGCCGTCTGCGTGTTTTGATTACGCTCCAGAACACTGCGAGTAAGCGTAAACCGTATTGTGGAATAGCCGGTAGCGAATCATTTACGATTTATACCATCGAAACAGGTAGTAACCCTACAAATTGATCAACCAAAGGGCTTTAGTACCACTCAAATGTACACTTACCTCACTGCGACATTACATACAATAGAATGTTGGTTGCAGCGACAGGTTTAGGCTACATTGTCACTTTCTCCCACCCGACGACGTTGACCAAGTTAAAAGTACAATTTTGTGCTATCCACTTACTCAAAACACCAATAAAACGTGTTCAAGTATAATGCTTGGGTTTGTAAAGCCACGTTTTCGTGACAAAAAGTGCAGTCTAGCTGTATCCTTTCGCGATACCAGACACTCTCTACAAGAAGATCGAGTATGTGCTCAAAACCAAGTCCAACCCACCAGTGAAAACGAGCCTTTCACCACGAGAAGGGAAACACTGACCGAGTCACACTTTTTCGATGAGAAGGAGCCGAATTCGTTCTTCGGTATTACTATTGCGAAACAAAAGCGTAAATTACCTTTGAAAACACGTGATTCCATCCAACGGAGATCATCCTCACCAAGTGATAGTGATAGTGATACTTTTATACAAGATCACACTGCTTTTGCTGAAGCATTTCGTGAGAACGACGCTGCCAAAATTGTAGATTTTCTCGATCGCGACGTACAACTCACAACGGTAAACGGTGTTGTTCTTAACGGATATTCGGCTGTACTTGCGTATCTGGTAGCGCCAGAGCGTGAGAAACTGTGCAAACAATTACGTTTGAAAGGTGTGAAAGCGTATCAGAGTTCATCTAACAAAACGTCACTCCAATACAAACATGGAATCTTATTCCACACTCCACTATACACTGAGATTATACAGTGGAAATCATCACATTTAATACAGCAAATTCGACACGCATACGTCCCTTTCACACGACCATGTAAAGTTACTCAACATTTGTTGGAAAGCGATACGTATACTCGCTCTTCGTCCCATTCATTCAACCACACACCGTGGAATACATTCAGTCATCGGTTTTCTCGCACGCGATCAAACAGTACATCTGAGATCGAAACGCGTAGTCGTTCGTACGACAATCAATTCTCACTTCCTCCACTTTCCTTGCAATGTCTCTCACTGAGTCATCTTCCAATTTCAAAAAAGAGGAAAGGCCTGTTATTTTACGTCACACTCCGTTTTCTACCGAGCGGATTCACATACAAAAGTCCAATTGTTCAGGGTGTTTCAGACCCGAAATGGAAGGATTTGGATGTAGATATTCCACAACATGATGATACATTGGTGATCACTCTAATGAATGGCGGTCTGCTAGTACCAAACAAGGTCGATTCAGCTGTGATATCGCTTCTTGAGGTTTGGAGACAACAAGAGGAACAACCGAGTGGTATGAGATTTGATATCTCTGTTCTTGTGGACTTGGCCGATACCGATACGTCAAAAACGGTACAGTTGTACTTGAATCTCGGTATTCAAACACTTTCTCCCGGTAACTGCGATAACAATGCGAGTATGATGGAAGCGGTCAAAGATGAAGATAAAGCCGCAACGCGTATGGATTCTCTCCATTCTCTCCATTCTGTGCATTCCAAATACGCTCACACACTATCGTTATATGATTTGTTGCGGCATGGCGTCAAAAGTGTGCATTTTATTGTATTCTTTCTCGGCGCAGTGTTTCTCATGTGGCGCGTTTGGTCATATTAGATATTGCGTTTCTGCCACTTGATTTTCAAATATTACAAAAATACTCGAATACTTTTGCGTCGATTCGTGAACACAATTTGAATGGTTTTTATCAAAAGTGTTTTACGCCATACATTCTCAACACGAGCGCGAAATCGCTTTGCAGTGGGTTGTCGTTGGGTGTCTCATGCACAACCCGCGTCCATACATTTGAAGAATGTATTTCATTCTGCACAAAGCGATGCAATTGAGGTGGAATGGATCGACGGGTTAAGGGCTCTATTTCTGAAGAAATGGCTTCGTGAGAACTGCACGTGCGCAAACTGCCTTCATGTCGAAACAAAACAGCGATTTATTGAAACCGCATCGATTTGTGACGATTCTCCGATGACGATTTGCTCGATTAAGAAAGACGATCCAAGCGTGCTACAAATAAAGTGGCAAGACCGAGTGGTTGGTAGTGTAATCCACATAGCTTTCTGTCTAAGCTTTTGTGTATTATAGGACCATGCTGTGTGCACACAAAGCCAATTTCAGGCTTCCTGGCTGCGTCAACATGCTGCAAATGTGATTTCCGGTGCCAAAGTCGACGATAAGAGCGATAAATGCTTGTGGGATCATACATTTCAGATACCAACGCACTCGTTTTCAACTTCTATGTGCGATATAAAACCAGTCATGATGGATTTATATCGGTATGGTCTTGTTATGATAACAGATACACCTTGTTCAATGGATGAAACCGAGCGTTTTGCTCGTAAAATCGGATCAGTGATGGAAACAATTTATGGAACAATGTGGACCACACGACCAGAAACCAAAGAACAAGAGTATAATGATACAGCGTCCACTAATAAGGCGCTATTACATCATACCGATGGAAGCTACATGCGAGATCCTCCCGGCTTACAGATATTCAATTGTATTGCACAAGCAAGTAGAGGCGGTGAGTCACTCTATGTGGATGCTTTCCATGTAGCATCGGTATTGAAAGCATTAGATCCTCAAGCTTTTGATTTTCTATCGAATGTCCCTATTCGATTTCATTACCTGGACGAAAAATGGCATCAAGAAGCAGTTAGACCCATCGTCCAAGTCGATTATACCGGTAAAATGGAAGCATTCCGATTTAATGATTATGACCGTGCGCCTCAAACGCATCTCTCATTGGCTCAACTACGGGAATTTTATCGTCATCATCGTACTTTACTGAGTTTACTCCGTGCTCCTTTCTTTGAAAAGGTAATTCGGTTAAGTGTTGGTAACATGGTATTGGTCGATAATCATCGCGTGTTACATGCGCGGAAGGCGTTCACAGAAGGAGAACGTGCTATGATTGGTTGTTACATCGAACGGAATCTGTATGAAAGTCGATTGCGGCTGCTCGGAATCCTCTGAATGCATCGTTTGAAGTGTGTGGTTTCTGGAATTCTTTCACGCCGTTTTTGTAGGAGGCATATTCAATCAAATTTCGCTGGTCCTTGAGCATCTGCTGAGTGGATATCGATTGATCAATCAAACACCGCACAAGCTGTCGTTTCTTCTCATTGGTATCCCATTCCCGCTGACAAGTTCGAGTGAATATGACTTCTTCGATATCGCTTTCTCGATTGCACTCACTGGGTCTTTGACTAAGCCTCGATTCTGTTGACACTTTGGAGAGCTGTAGCTTCTCATTCTTGTAGATTTGAAGCAGATCGAGACACCAATCTGTAGAGAGATTGACGTATTTCTCATCAAGAGCTTGACTTTGTGGACATTGTTGTGCTACGAGACATGTTGCATTGACATTGTTCTTCTTTTGATGACAAGTAAGGAGCCAGCCAAACAGAAACATCAGAATTGGACTCTCTCTGGCGTCTTCATCGTACACTAAAGTCACAATCATAGCACTTCCATCCGTATACTCTCGTTTGTGTGTGAGGATACAGCATTTTTCCTCTTCAGAGTCGATCTCCTGCTTCAATATAAAGTGATCCATCCACGTGTATGGTGAAAAGTACTGTCGATCCTCTAATATAGCGCTCATGTATCCTTCGGCTTTAAAAAAGTGTCCGAGCCAATCTTTACTGGATAAAGTCAACCGTGGATCCATACATTTTGGAATCATTTCTATTGGATGAAATATGTCTGATCCAACAAGCACATGAAAAGAGCTTCTGAATAGCTTGATTTGCGTGTGACGATCCGTTCGAATAACACCTTCATAGGAGGCGGAAATACCATCTTCCACATCTCGACATTGTTTCCATTCTAATTTTGGTTGTGGGCGTAAGGCTTCATTCATAAACTGCATACACTCGTGAATGGCATCTTGCATATCAGAAGAGAGGTTGAAAAACTCAGTCATGCAGGAAGAGTGACCGGATCCAACTTTAGCGTCATTGCAATCCAGTGATAGAGGTACTACCGAGTCAAGAGCTCCATCCAACGAGCTATTTCGAACATTATCCTTTTGGGTACAAATAGATTTCAGTCGCTGCTCCAACACCTCTGACGCGATTTTGCCTACAGCTTCTAACGTGCTTTTCATGGCATTTGATATCTCTTTGCGTGGTTGATTATCCATCACACTGACAACTCCGATTCTTTGCGCATTGACAGTCAATGCGGTGCCTGCGTAAAACCGAATTGCAGCTCCTTTGATCATAATAGTGGCCGCATGAAAATGTTTATCCCAAGTCGCATCCTGAACGATCCAGACGCTTTCAGCCTTTCGGAGGTGATGGGTACATACGAAATCCTCACGTGGTACTTTACTGCTCGTATCCAGTCCAATGCTTGCATGAATCCACAGATACTTTTCATCCACGCTTCCAATAATAGCCGCTGGACACGCTACCGTCTTCGCGACGATGGAAAGGAGCAGTTCCATTGTCGGGTCATGATTGGGTTTTAATAACATTTTGGTGTGGATCATAGCCAATCGTTGTGATTGTGTAAGGGGATTACTAACATTGGACGTTAATAAGAGCTCGTGCTGAATATCAGTCAATGAAGGAGTCCTTGTTAGATTGTTTTGATCGGTTCGTTTGCCGTGATTATCAACCGCTGATTGTGCGCGAGATCTGAGATCATGTTTATTGGATATAATGGACCTTCTTGTATGAAATGTAGCCAATGATTGCTGACCAGGTAAAGGCCATAATTGCACGACACTGCCATCAGTCATGACGGATTCGGTGCTTTTTGACGGGACCCGAACAGGAGATGGACGAGAAATTGCCTCTTCATCAACTTGGTTTTCACTCGAGTAAAACTTTGGCTTGGTGGCTTGGATAGAGGCGTTTGTGGCATGAATGATGCAAAAGGCGCACAAGCGTGTTACAAACCCGATATTGAGGTCAGTTATGTGGATACGATGGCGATACGAACACGCGTTACAAACAACTTCGCCACACTATTGCATGTAAACGTATTAAAGCGTGTATGAGGTAGAGAACATGTAAGAGTAGACAACCGTTCGACAATGATGACGGCGGCGAAAAGGCAAAAAGTGCTGCATACAAACGGTGCAATGTGTCCTTTCATGATCCTGGATCCAGTTTTCTTTTGGAAGCAAATTGCGACACACAAAGAATCCATCTTGTAGCAAGTACACTGGTGCAACATCATTCCGAGTCGTATGCACTCGAACATTTAGTCTTCTTGTGAGGATATACTTTTTCCTCAGGCGTGGGAATGTGTATAGATTTCCCGACGATGAGGACAATGTAATTTGTTTGTCCTCCGTGCGGGACACGATCGGAGTTCGTAAGGACCGGTTTTGCATGTTTGAGTATTGCTGTAACAATGAGTCAGGAGAGTGGGATCGTTGAGTGTTGGTTACACCGCAGTGCAACCATCGTCCAGGTTTTTGTATGCTACAAACTACATCATACGAAAAGGCAAGTGACCTTTCAAAAAACGTCCTCTAATATCTTTCACAAGTATGATTGACATTTGTAACGTTCATATTAAAAACACTTTGAGAACAGATATAAGACTCTTCAGTCTAATTCGGACGCATACTCCAAATAAATAATCCTATGGACAATAGGTTGAGGGCACACTGATCCGATTGTCTTCTCAATGAAAACTTTCGAAAATGCGGAGACGGGGACTCGACTGTTTATTTTCAAGCGAAAACGACTCAACATCCGATACAAAGTCGGAGTGTTCCAGCGACCACTTAATCTCTTCTTTTGTACTTGACACAAACTCTCCCCACAACTCTTCTAAATCCGGTAGCGCTTCCGTTTTCTGATTCTTCGACTTGAGTTTCTGGTCAACAACTTCTGATACATTTTCATCAGATACAGCCAATTGAACCAGTGCGTCAATCGCCGCATCGAGATCCGGAAAAAGTGGATCATCATTCTCAGAATCAGAACTTGAGTCTGATTCCGTGTCAGACAATGGTAATGCACCTGAGAACGTTGATGGCGAAGAGCTCGCGCGCCATATCGTACTCGGAAATGAAGTGTTGATCATGATACTTGGCTCACGATATATCACATCGTGAAGGCTTCTGCTTTCATGAAGATACAATATGCTGTCGACGACGTTGGACACTGCGGGTTGCTCATCCACAGACACTGTCGGTGTTTGCGCGATGCTGTCTTGCGCCGAATCATAAACGGGCTTGGAGTACACTTCATTATCTTCGTGAATGAATCGACACCGATTACCATAAGGACAATGACCGGACCCCCAATATGATTTACACTTCGTAGTTTTATATTTAGGATGACGAATAATTTGACGTAGTTCAGAATGACCATGTGCAAACTGGCATTTGACTACAAAGATGATGTTTATAACTGATATAAAAAGCGCACTTGTCGAGATTCTTACCTCCATAACGACATACACCGAATTCAGAAAAGCGTTTGCATAATTCCGTCTTGTATAAAGCCGACTTGGTTACTGTCTGCATGTTATCGTTATCCATCCCGAGATAAGCGTATCCGTTATCATCTTCAGGATTTTGATAGCTGGATACGGAGAGTGATACGGGATGTTGCAGCAAGAATGGACGCTGTGCGTTGGACTTTGTTAGTGTTGCACCAAGATCCATATAATTACTCTTTGGAATTCCATAAAAATTCATGTGGTTGATTGGGGCAACAAGCATGGTCATCTGTCCGTGTTGTACAAATTGAAGGGGACACGAATGTAGCCAAAAGGGGCGAGTTTTCGCTAGATAAAATATTGAGTTTTGAGCTGATCGCTACAATCTTCACCTGTAAAGCACTGAGGTTTTTCATATGGGTGCAGCTGACCTTTCAAACCTAATAACCTCAAGGTGCACATCGCGCTTAGTTTCGACTTTCCGACGATACTTTTTTTGAATGGCCTTTCCAATTCAATATGTGGTTTACACGCTTGCCTTTCCATACTCTATGTCTTGTCTTGAAAGAATTTGAAAATAGAATACGTCTGAGTTGCACCTTGTGGTTTCAGGCAAATAAATATCTGGTGTAACACTATGGCTTTCCGCTACACTCCTTCAAGTGCGCCTGTATTTATTGGCTCGTAACGGACATAAGCGAGTAATGACGGTAGTCTAACCGGTAATACCGAATGCGACTTTTCTGGAGAAGAATCAACCGAAAAGTAAATTGTATCGTTCGCCGACTCGTCCGAGAAAACGTCATTCAATGGGAAAAAACAATGCACCAATACATTCGCAACACACACACTTGCGATACCGCCGCAAAGACAGTACTGTATCCACCCAAAGTATGGATAAAACCGTAATAAAGCAACCGGAATTCGAAATACCAATTCCAACGTCACCAAATAATCAGTTATCAGAAGAAAAACGGACAGGAAACACTTTAAAACATCCAAAATCGAATACGAGAAAGAGAAGACGACGTAAAGTGCATGTTCCATCCACAGAAGATAACCAAAAAGAAGGTGAATCCGTCCAGACACAACTTTTGAAAGATACATTAAAACCATACGTCCACTATTCGAATCAACGCGATGCGCCCAAAACGCACGCTCCAAAAAAAGGACAAATCCGAAAAAAATCGTCAGCATATGAGACGCAATATAAGCCAATCAGCGTAATTGTGCATTCGGAATCGACAGGCGAAGCAAAGAAAGAGATAATCGATCAGCTGCTGACGAAAACAGAAGATTTGAGCATACAAAACGCGTACTCGGACGAAGTGATATCGCCTGTGGGTTCCGTCTCCGCTGTTGACGATGAAGAGTTGGCGTATACGGTAGAACAGCGACGTACTCGGAAAAGTATGCAGACGCAATTCCAATTGCAATGTACTGATACCAAAGCATACGGTTTATGCGAATGGCCAACGGGAACTTCGAGTCAGGACACGCAGTCTGCTTCAGAAGATGAGGGATCGTTTGTTCCGGTTATGGAAGATGCGCGGGCAAGAGAAGAATACGCTTTGGAGAAAAGCTGTTATGATTTTTTTCCAAATACATTTCCAAGAGAAAAATTCTTAATGTGCTCCTCTGATGCGATTGGAGAAATATGTATCGTCGAATTTGAATTTCAACCACATTATTTAAGGGTTCGACCAGGCCAAGTTGTTGTATTGAAAATCAGCGCAGAGACCATGGGAATGGTTGAACACTGTCTTGATGTCACTTTTACACCAAGAGATACGTCTCAAGTTGTTCGTGCGAGCTCAGCGGTCCTTCGAGCTTCCGAATTTGTTGCCTGGCGATTTGGTAAAGTAGGACGGGTGGATATTGAGTGTTCTGTGTACCACACAAGAGGAACCATTGAGGTTGCTGATCACGTGACAAAGAATGCTGGAGGAATGTTGCCAAATAGACTTCAAGAAATCCGTCCACCAGTTCCAGTGATGTCGTACAAGAATGAGGTTAAACGTGTGGTTTCTAGCGCAGATCAAATTCCAATGGAGAGGACAGTGTCTTCTGCAGTAAAGTCAGACGTATTGGATGAAGATAACAGAGTTTTCGACAAGGACCACAACACGTCGATTTTTCATCCACCACACAATTTAAGGCAAGCTTTGGACGAAGATGTTGAAGTTTGTCGTGAGGTTTTATGTCAATATGACCGAATCAACGCTAGTTCGGTTATTATTGGTCAAGTGGCGTGTCCATTAGCCGAATATAATGTGTCGCACATTACGTCTCGGGACTGTAACGGAAAAGCGTCATCGACATTTCAATTTCAAGAACATTACGATCAAGTTGCAGAGAAAGAACGTGATCTTATGGAATGCGAAGCTGAATCTGATGCGACTGCGATCTACAATTTCTTCAAGCAACGTAAGTCTATCATCCGATTTGTGTGATGAAACTTATGGCAGCAACATTTTGCGTAGGGTACACGACTCTAATGAAGGATCCGTCAGTGGTAATGTATGTGGAGCAAATCGTCACCGAAAAGTAGTGGCTGACAGATTTTAGATTACAGTTAAAATTTATATTTATGTTACCGCGTTAGTGCAATTCTTTCTTTAGGTGTAATTGGCACACTACTATAGGACGTTGATTCGTCCCACAATTGTGCCGATGAGCTTGTCCCGGTGGAAAAACCTTTGCGTAATAAATAGATCCCGAGGAAAATTGCGAGTAAGATTCCGGTCCCAATACACATATATACAATGATGTCTACATCGAATGCGTTCCCATGCGCTTGCGAGCCTTCAACAGCCCTTGAAGAAGTGTTGTCGTCTTTGATGGGAGTGATGGGTGGTCCGCTAGTGTGGACCACTCGATTTTGTTTCGGATGCATTTGTGTCGTATTTCCGATGGATACCGGTTCTTCGATCTCTGACGTATTGATATTGAGCGGTTTCATCGGATTGGAGAGAGATGCAGACGATAGACATTGCGTGGAAGGGGTAGGAATGACACACCCGATAGCTCGAGATGAATTGAGTTTTGCGCAACAACTCTTTTGTGGTAGTGTATACTTTCCGGTAACATCCTTTTGTCCCCATGTTGGGCAACCGTTTCGTCTACTGGCTATCGTGCCGGAGCAAGGCTCTGTCACTAAACAATAAATTCCGTTTTCTCCTTGTACGGTGACTTCGTATAATTTACGAAAAGCGCACGTATACTCTTGATTGTTACTCTCATTCTTTTCTGCCGACAGAGTTTCAATCTGAATCGACGCAAAGAGTAATAATAGTACTCGCATCGCACTCACGAGTCTGGTTCCGCACCACGTTGAATGGTGCCACACTCGAGTAACCAAAACGTACTCACTTGATTATGAAAAGAAAGAGCTCGGAAAGGTGCATCTCATGAAAACAATACCACTTGTGACCGCAGTAAAAGCTCGACAACACGGAAAGGGTCATACGTTCCGCTCCTATAAAATCGAATGCGAAATAGAAGAATAAGGCTGCAAGACATCGCATTCATAATTGATCATGGATAATATCTCATTCGACAGCCTGAATGGAGCATCGCATCCTCATACCTTGAATTTTCATCGAGTACACGTAGGAAAGTCCATCATCAGCGGTAGGTACGCACTACCGATTCTATAGAGCTTATTCTAGGGATGCCCTTAATAGAAGCGCGATAGGTACATTCGGACCACAGTTTCAGATCAGATTCTCAGCAGAGTTGACTTTATCTAAATTTTTGGCGAATCGTACGACTTGACGCTCCACGCATCACGCACTCTGAGGCAATGCATAGAAACGCGCCTCTATAACCAATTCAATTCGTACAACGCACTCATTTCCAAACTTTATGATTACCAATCAGAACGAACGTCAAGTGGTGAGTATACTCCAGATACTCAGACAGCGTGAGTACGATTTGGTCTATGAACGAGTAACCGATCGCGAGAGTGAATGCGAATATAACGGTGATCGAGTCTCCGATCCGAATTTAGTCGATACATTTGATGACTTAACAGCAACTTCCTCTGACTTATTGGCCCTTCGCGATAGCAAAAACGAACAGACAGTACTCCATCTAGCGTGTAAAAGAGGTCATCGTGATGTATTACGCGCCTTAGCAGACCTACCTGAGACTTCCGCGTTGGTGAATCAAGGCGATCGTCACGGGAATACAGCTCTCCATTTTGCAGCTTCCTGTCCGAAACTTAGTCTCGCGATCAAAATGGTTCGCATCTTATTTAAGCTAGGTGCGGATCCAAATTCCCTCAATATTCGCAATCAGACACCACTGGCTACTCACTTGATGACTGTAAAAGTCGATGATCCCTCACTCGTACGGGAATATGTGTGTCACATGAATATAGGATCAGAGGAATGTGATCCCTCGCCACTGAACCGACACGTTGGAACTTTGAGTACCACGTATTTACATTTAGCGACTGAGCGTAATCATATGGAAATCGCTTCATTTCTCGTAGAAAATGGTGCGAGTATTAACATCCTCAGTGGTGAGTCACTCACGGTGAGTGATATTGTGTCCAAGAAACAACTCATCAAACTGATAAGTGTTATGAGGGAAGGACAACAACCACCACAGAGCCATGCAATTCGTACACATTGTAAACTATGCAGATATGAACTGGATACGGGTTCATTGTGTGATTGTTATCTCTGTGGTCGACCCGTATGCACATCTTGTTCCATGGGAGAAAATGACTGGAAAACAAAGGAAGAGAAGGGCATTGAGATGCGTCTTTTAACACAAACAAACGCGTACAGGAATTTTCCAGGATCGAGACTATGTGTCGTGTGTATCACTGTCTTGACACGCAAAGAAAAACAAAAGAAAGAGCGTGAGGTATTCATGATGAAGTTGCATGGATGCAGCGGATATCAATAGCTTATCAAAAACCGCTGTTGAGATGGGTTTTGCAAGGCTGAGTCGCGATCAGGTGAGGAAAAGGTTCTCAGACTCCTCAAAATTCGACCACCATTCCCACATCCAATTCTCACATTTATTGGTCTCCATATTTCGAATCGTTTGTGACTCGCAGTCGATGGAAGCACGCATGAAATGGTCTTGCAATGTCGACCTCTAGCATCTATAGGATCATTTGTCACGAATAGAAATGGACCTCTCTCCAATGTCACCTCAACACTCGGTCATCCGCCTCATGAAGGATAATGCTCATCATGTTCGCCTCACTTCTTTTTTCTCATATCTCGTGCGTCATTCGTATCGAGGATCGTTTGCTGGTTGGATTTTTCATGTTGTGCTTGTGCTTGCCGAATAAGACTACTTCCCTTGAGACTGTAAAGTGGATCTCGTGAGTTGCTAATTCCGACATAATGAGATCTGCTTCCAGTCCATAAAACGTATGATGACGGTTGAGATCATAACCTGATGATTGCTTAGGTGCCGATTGAAAGACATCAACTTGTGATCTCTTTCACCTGGCACACTTGCGTCACTAAAAAGAACTTCGATCGCTTTCCACATTGTAACACTTGTCGCCTAAATTCTATTACCGACATTGGCAAACGTCAGTTCTAGTTTTGGAATGAAAACACTCGTGAACCAGGCTTTCAGGAGCATACATTCAAGCAATTGATCCGAACTATTTGCTAGCCTATTCATGGAAAATGCTAACGAATTCAGATTTTTTATGCGTATTTGCACCAGTAAAGTGTCGTAGAGGATGGTGAGCTCTGGTATACTTCTTCCTCTCGTCCCAAAAAGGATTGGGAACGTTGTAAAACACACATAAAGAAGCTCCTACAACAAACCCAGTAAAAGATACGCCGTCAAGAAGATCATGACCTCGTCCGGGTCCAATCGGATCTGGACAGAGCGGCATCGGCTTTCCGGACATCGAACTCCTTGCCAGACAAGACGATCTACGAAGCAGCTCTTCGCTCTTATCACGAACGAGTGACGAGCTCATCCCAATACAATCAAGACTCCATGTTCGACTACCACATGAAGCACATGGAGCAATCGTCCAGGCACTTCTTCCGACCAGTTGACTCGAAATGCCATCGGGTGCCTTTGGAAGAAGTTCTTCTCCCAACTGGCGACGTCTCCAAGCATCCGTTTGATATCACCCTTCACTTCACCGACCACTGGGGTGGTATCATGGGGGATTCATCAAGTTCAGCCGGACCTCCTTCGCTTCCTTGCGCACGGACACAAGCGACCTTATTCACTATATCACAGAGACATTATCCAGCACAGATGAGGCGTTCTTATCAGCCCAGTGACGCAGAAGGAAATGGAGGGAGCAATCAAGTGCATGCACGGACGCTCCTCACCTGGAATGGACGGACTACCGGCAGCATTTTACCAGCTTGCTCCAGGTATTTTCGGCGAGTGTCTGCACATTTTCTTCGCCGATCAACTTCGCCGGGGCTCGTGGCTGCGTTCTCAACATAGCTCGGCCATCACGTTGCTCTTTATAAAGGGGTCCCGTGCTAATCTCGGCAACTATCGTCCCATTGCTTTGATGTGTGTGGATGTGAAAGTGCTGTCAACGGCACTAGCGTACCGACTTCAGCAAGTGCTTCCGAAATTGATCCACGAGGATCAAAAAGCCTTTCTGCGCGGACGTTCCATTCACCATCACATCCATTACATGAGTGATCTTCAAGATTTGGTCAGTCATCGCGGCGACACAGCTTACGCCACCTTTCTCGAATTCGAGGAAGCGTACGATCGAGTGGATTGGTCATACATTTATCCCATTCTTTCCAGGATGAACTGTGGCACTTCCTTCATTGAGTGGACAAAGCTTCTACACAACAATACGAACGTTTCGCTATTGTTGAATGGAACGCTTTCACCGAAAATAACTCCGTCCCGAGGGATGAAACAAGGTGATCCCCTCTCTGCACTGCTCTTTCTCATGACGATTGAGCCTTTGGGTAATTTATTGCGCAGGAACGAGGGACCGGGTATATGTATCACTCCCTGTGATACAGCTACCAGTTTATCTTTTCCGGACGACTCGACGCTGTTATCCTCTTCACTCGGTGGGGTGGAGACACAGCTCGAGATTGTTCAGCATTATTGTGATGGCTCAGGGGCGAGGTTGAATCTATCCAAGTCAACTTTGCTTGCACTGAACCGCCACCAGGTGTGCTCACCATTTGATAAAGTGCGAGTTCTCTTTCCAGCCGAGTCGGTGAGTTACCTCGGCATTCCATTCAGTCAGTCATCAGTGGGTGAGGCGATGATTGAATTCCTACTGGATCGTTTCTGTAGTGGTTTCCGGCACTGGTTTCGTCGTGCACGTACAGTGCGTGGCCGACTTCTGGTGGCACAGACTATGGTCTTATCCCGCTTATGGCATTTTACAACTCATTTCAGCATCCCGCAACATACCCTTCGGCGCTGGCAATCGATGCTCAATTGATTTGTTCTGAGTCGAAAGTACGAGCGGAATTCCACGCACATCAAGCTTATCAAGTCGGAATTCTTATACCTACCTAATACGGGAGGAGGGTTACAAGTTACTTTGCTCGAATCGACCCTGAAGAAGCAACGTCACCAATTTTTTCAGCAATTTGCAGCTCAGTCGAGCTCATCTCCTCAACACAACTGAACTTCGCCTGGTATACAAATCTTGCAGTGTGTGTTACCCGACTTTGGACCTTACCAAGCACTTGATATTCTTACTATATCCCCACGTCGGCATTCTAATATATCCCTATGGCGGAAGGCGTCTTCGTGGTGGAAGCAGACATGTGTCTGGTGGCATCAAAGTACATGGGATATTACCATCAATGCTTTGTCTCCAGAGGAGCGTTTTCTCGACCTGTTGTACACTCCCATATGGTTCCCTATTGACCTTCAGCTGCACTTTGAGTGGCAGCGCAGATCGACAAGTGCGTCTGCTCACCGTCGCTGTTTGGGAATGGTACCCGAGCCCGGGCGAAGTTTTCGAATGCGTTTTGCTCAAGCATTCCGCATCCGGTCTTCGCGTGACTTGTTTGGTGGCTGCACGGCCTGGTTTGACTCGGCTCTAGAGTTTATCTTGCGTTTAGTACAAGCGCAGTGGGCATTCCGTCGGATCCGTCCACGTCGAAGTTTTTACGTCGGTTGTACATTGAAGCAACGCAAATTCTTCGACGGGCCCAGCCGGAAGGGGTACTGCTGTGTTCAGACCGGTCCCCGCCACGCTTTTATCGTTCTTCATTTGGTATCCAACTCTCCGAAAGCCTTTTTTTTCCGAACATCCCAAGGAATCAACTTTTTCGAGCTGTTGGGAAGGCCATACCGCCGGACAAGCCGCACCCGTTGCTACTTCACGTCGCCGAACGTGATCGCGGTGGAGCCGCAACTTGGGTGACGGAATTTTGCAAGCTCTTCAACCGTCTTCGAAGACGCTTGCTTCCGATTTATTCGGACATTCAATTCCGGTTATCGTTCTGCATATTACCTGTTCGAGCACGCTTTTGGTTCTCACAACAAGCCAACCCGGATATCATACTGTGCACTCAGAACCATTGTGATGGCGTTGAAAGTTACCAGCACCTATTTTTCGACTGCAGTGGGACACGTCCGATTTGGGACGAGCTCTTTCCGTCTTGGACATCTTTCTTTTCGGTTCGACCAAGTTGGTCTCACGTCTCGTGTGCTCGACTGCCTACCCTTCGTACTGCGTGGAAACCTTTCCGCTCGGGGCTTGACGATCTATGGTTTACTTTGGTCGCGGTCGCGGTCGCGCTTCATTTTATTTGGACGGATCGGAACCGAAGACTTTTCGACCACTTCGCCTCAACACCTACTGCTCCAGCTATTTCGGTGATATATAGCACTCTCAGCGCCCATATCCGATTCTTTCAGAGGCAGTGTTATGACACCGATCAGCTTGAACAACTGGAGACGATTTTGAAGACTCTTTCCACTTCCGGCTCCGCAGGGCGCTATTTTGCTATTCTACCTCGTCTACTTCAGATTCGACGAAGGTAGCGGGCGTGCTTCCACATTACGTGGCCTATCTCCTTGACTTGCGGTGTTTCCCCATTGTTCAGCTTGTACTAGGATCGCTCTGCTTCACCCCGTCAGGTATTTATGTTATTTATTACCTTAGGCATTTAGAGAAGTCGTTCACGTCTAATTCTAGTAATACCCTCGACAGTGACGTTCCAATGTCCAAGCGAGTTCTTGTACAGCGGACCATAAATAAGCGGTAAAATCAAATGTGCATGCTGTTTGCTCAAGCATCCATTGTTGACCAAATGTTCATTGTTCCATACAAATAATGATCTCTCCGCGACCTGGAAATGCTGACTCCCTAGCCACTTTGCTATATAGACAACTTCAACTGAGCTCTGATATACTCAAGATGACTAAATATGTAAGTACACTGAGAGTTCGAGAGGTATTGGGAAGTACACCACGATCACTGGTTGAAAGAGCTACTAGTGTACATCAGG